>MQTX01000367.1:334033-356544 GCA_009735665.1 Angiostrongylus cantonensis
TTAGGTTACATTGCGCTAAAGAAATAAACTGGATATTTAAAAATAAGTTACTACTATTTCTCCGCTTTATCCCCAAATGTCATTGATCATATCCGAGTTTTCTTTAGCGTAATTCAATCGGAACTAAAATACTAAAGGAATTTCTGCTCTCTATATGAGTATGCTTATGACATTTACTTAAGAGTCACTTGTGGTCAGGTACACCTGTTCAAACGAAAATTGGCATAAATCGACACTTTTAACTCGTAGAAAACATCCTGAGAGGACAGCATGGTGAAAGTCTACTCTAGGTCGTCACCACTAAAGGCAATCACAGCCCTTGTAGATCAGAGAGAGATTTGCCACCATGCAACTTTGATTCCATGACGGTAGTGGAATTTCTGCTCTCTATATGAGTATGCTTATGACATTTACTTAAGAGTCACTTGTGGTCAGGTACACCTGTTCAAACGAAAATTGGCATAAATCGACACTTTTAACTCGTAGAAAGCATCCTGAGATCCGAATATAAACCAATGTTTCCTGATAAATGATAATAAAAACATTTTGTACGGCTTGAAAAAAATCGTTCACGAACCATACCCGATGAGGTGGTGAACTTTGGGAGGTAAGCGGTTTAATAGAATTGATAAAGTGCAGATGATCTCGTTGAGATAATTTTCTGGTGAATTCTGTAGGACTCTGCAATACAATTTTATCTACTGAATGTCATGAAAACAGACTGTATTAGTTTCAGAAAGAGAACTTGCTTATCGTCTTTCTAAAACTTTCATCGCACTTCATACATTTCATACATCGTGTAATCCGCAAGAAAAAAAAACATAAACAGAAGTAAAACAAAACAGAAAACGAAGAAGTGAACGGCGAGAACAACAATGAAAAATTTTCAGTTTTACCTACATTCGGATCATCGCTATCGTGCAATTTGTATTCTTCATTGTACCTTTTCCGTTGAGAATTCTTACTGAACACTATCAACGAGGTCAAACATGGGTCACCACCAACTTTCTTCCGGTCGTCATCGGTCTCTTTCATTTCGCGATCACATCATTATGCCTGTGTTTTGCTTTTCGACTTCAACTACTACTCAATTACGTCCGAGTAGGTTTTCCTCTGGAATGCCATTTCAGAAGTTTTTTCTTTACTGAGACTTAGTGTACGGCATGAAGGATAAAGCTTTCAGAGTTACTGAATTGCTTAAGGTGGTTTCATGCATTCGACTCTATTAAGCATTGTAGAGGCAGTTGAATGTACATTTGATCTATGCAGCGACTTTCTGGGGAGTACTTATCCATGATATCGACCATTTTTTATATCTCTAGATAAGTTTAGTGACCGATTAGCCAATCACAGAGATTTATAAGCTTGGCTTACCTTAAACCATGATGTCAAACCAACGTTCAGTATCGGAGGACAATTCTAACCATTGCGCTGCAGGCGCCGGAGATCTAGTGCATATATTTAAATTGTATGTGGAAAGGATAAATAATGTGTAGCCTAGAGGAAGTACATAACAGTAATGTCACATAAGAACAACGATCATACAAGTTGACTTTTGCAAGCATTTAGGTTACATTGCGCTAAAGAAATAAACTGGATATTTAAAAATAAGTTACTACTATTTCTCCGCTTTATCCCCAAATGTCATTGATCATATCCGAGTTTTCTTTAGCGTAATTCAATCGGAACTAAAATACTAAAGGAATTTCTGCTCTCTATATGAGTATGCTTATGACATTTACTTAAGAGTCACTTGTGGTCAGGTACACCTGTTCAAACGAAAATTGGCATAAATCGACACTTTTAACTCGTAGAAAGCATCCTGAGATCCGAATATAAACCAATGTTTCCTGATAAATGATAATAAAAACATTTCGTACGGCTTGAAAAAAATCGTTCACGATTAGCTTAGTTCAGCGTTCTCGTCGTTGGAATTCGTTGGCTTGGGTAGCATGGCGAAAAATCTGTTGGATTTTGCCGTTCGGTGTGATTGTCAATATGCCACTTTGCTTCGAGTACAATTTGGACTACGATTTCTGTATGATTGGGTATGTTTAGTTAGGTGTAGTTAGCTTTTGTTGACGCTTACTGGTTTGCGTTTCTGATTGGACGGCCTTCGCGAACCCTAAATAATCGTGTAGCAAGATTGCAGTGGTTCCTGGCACTGTTTTATTCTTAGCTGAGTTTTCGGATAGAAATATGTAAGATCCTTTCTCGGCTTAGGAAATCCTGTTTATAGATGGACGCTATGCTATACCTATTGCCATCTATGGAACACCTCTTAGTCACGATGAGGTGCTAGAAGTATTGGCTAGATTCCGTGTTACAATTTCTAGGTTTTCCTTGCAAATTAATACCGCATGAATTTATTACACAACGACTTCTTCGTTTTAACACTGGTTAAGCCATTGTGGTTCCCTGGAATCCCGAGGACAGCATGGTGAAAGTCTACTCTAGGTCGTCACCACTAAAGGCAATCACAGCCCTTGTAGATCAGAGAGAGATTTGCCACCATGCGACTTTGATTCCAGGACGGTAGTGGATCCTGGCATTGGTTTATTCCATGACGGTAGTGGATCCTGGCATTGGTTTACTCTTAGCTAGGCTTCATGATGGAAATGCCGGGCTCCTTCTCTGTTTGGGAGACTGCCAGAAGGATGAATCCCCCGCTGTTCATCGCAGTCCAACACCCAAGAACACCTAGCTACGATGAGGCAGTAAACCGTTGGGAGGTTAATAACTTTTGATTGACAAATAGAAAACAGATATCTACCAAGGAAAAATTGTATTTTTAGATGGAATATCTATGAATTTCAAGTTATGAAATTCGCGACTCAAAGTTAGGAAGTGAGTAGTAGCGATTTTAGCAAACTACATCCATAAAGTGATTAACAAGCAACGGCCATAGGCTTCATCAATTCATCTAAGTTTCTGTTTTAGTTCTTTCAACCTTTTCGGCTCATTTCCCAACGAGATAGTTTGTTCAAGTACCGTAGCAAAGGTTCAAATTGTTTGACATGAAATAGTCCAATATCAGAATCGGCCACCGTCCTGATGTCAAACTAGTCGCATGGTGGCAAATCTCCCTCTGATCCAGAACAGCTGCGACTGCCTGTGGTGGTGAAGACTTGGGACAGACTTTAGCCAGGCTGACTTCGGGATTCCAGGGAACCGCAATGTATAAGGCAGCAATTCTCCAAAGAATGGAAGTTATGCTGTGGCCCGCACAACCGTTGAAGACAGGCCACCCAAATATCCAAGTAAGTAAAATTGTACAAATTTGATAATGAGCACATCAGCGTTCTGCATCAGTGCTTTCAACATAAAAGGAGCCTCAGAAACAATATCTACGTCAGCCTTATGTGATTTTTTTAAGAACTGGACGTAATGACTATAATTCTTTTTACTTCTGTTTAGCAAACACGAGATGTTATGAGGGAGGGGCCGATTTCGGTTCAATTTGAGGTCCTCGGGACCTCACTCTGGCTCACGCATTATTTCTATTGTGATGCGTGTTACCTAGCACACCATCGTACTCCGGACCACACCTGGTGGTTCAAGTCGCGTACGTGGTGTGCTGTATCCATTCATCCTATGCATCTTTGGAGACATTTAGTGCTTGGGGACCGATTTCGGTTCAATTTGAGGTCCTCGGGACCACACTCTTTGGCTCACGCATTATTTCTATTGTGATGCCTGGCATTGGTTTACTCTTAGCTAGGCTTCATGATGGAAATGCCGGGCTCCTTCTCAGTTTGGGAGACTGCCAGAAGGATGAATCCCCCGCTGTTCATCGCAGTCCAACACCCAGGAACACCTAGCTACGATGAGGCAGTAAACCGTTGGGAGGTTAATAACTTTTGATTGACAAATAGAAAACAGATATCTACCAAGGAAAAATTGTATTTTTAGATGGAATATCTATGAATTTCAAGTTATGAAATTCGCGACTCAAAGTTAGGAAGTGAGTAGTAGCGATTTTAGCAAACTACATCCATAAAGTGATTAACAAGCAACGGCCATAGGCTTCATCAATTCATCTAAGTTTCTGTTTTAGTTCTTTCAACCTTTTCGGCTCATTTCCCAACGAGATAGTTTGTTCAAGTACCGTAGCAAAGGTTCAAATTGTTTGACATGAAATAGTCCAATATCAGAATCGGCCACCGTCCTGATGTCAAACTAGTCGCATGGTGGCAAATCTCCCTCTGATCCAGAACAGCTGCGACTGCCTGTGGTGGTGAAGACTTGGGACAGACTTTAGCCAGGCTGACTTCGGGATTCCAGGGAACCACAATGGATAAGGCAGCAATTCTCCAAAGAATGGAAGTTATGCTGTGGCCCGCACAACCGTTGAAGACAGGCCACCCAAATATCCAAGTAAGTAAAATTGTACAAATTTGATAATGAGCACATCAGCGTTCTGCATCAGTGCTTTCAACATAAAAGGAGCCTCAGAAACAATATCTACGTCAGCCTTATGTGATTTTTTTAAGAACTGGACGTAATGACTATAATTCTTTTTACTTCTGTTTAGCAAACACGAGATGTTATGAGGGAGGGGCCGATTTCGGTTCAATTTGAGGCTGGCATTGGTTTACTCTTAGCTAGGCTTCATGATGGAAATGCCGGGCTCCTTCTCAGTTTGGGAGACTGCCAGAAGGATGAATCCCCCGGTGTTCATCGCAGTCCAACACCCAGGAACACCTAGCTACGATGAGGCAGTAAACCGTTGGGAGGTTAATAACTTTTGATTGACAAATAGAAAACAGATATCTACCAAGGAAAAATTGTATTTTTAGATGGAATATCTATGAATTTCAAGTTATGAAATTCGCGACTCAAAGTTAGGAAGTGAGTAGTAGCGATTTTAGCAAACTACATCCATAAAGTGATTAACAAGCAACGGCCATAGGCTTCATCAATTCATCTAAGTTTCTGTTTTAGTTCTTTCAACCTTTTCGGCTCATTTCCCAACGAGATAGTTTGTTCAAGTACCGTAGCAAAGGTTCAAATTGTTTGACATGAAATAGTCCAATATCAGAATCGGCCACCGTCCTGATGTCAAACTAGTCGCATGGTGGCAAATCTCCCTCTGATCCAGAACAGCTGCGACTGCCTGTGGTGGTGAAGACTTGGGACAGACTTTAGCCAGGCTGACTTCGGGATTCCAGGGAACCGCAATGTATAAGGCAGCAATTCTCCAAAGAATGGAAGTTATGCTGTGGCCCGCACAACCGTTGAAGACAGGCCACCCAAATATCCAAGTAAGTAAAATTGTACAAATTTGATAATGAGCACATCAGCGTTCTGCATCAGTGCTTTCAACATAAAAGGAGCCTCAGAAACAATATCTACGTCAGCCTTATGTGATTTTTTTAAGAACTGGACGTAATGACTATAATTCTTTTTACTTCTGTTTAGCAAACACGAGATGTTATGAGGGAGGGGCCGATTTCGGTTCAATTTGAGGTCCTCGGGACCTCACTCTGGCTCACGCATTATTTCTATTGTGATGCGTGTTACCTAGCACACCATCGTACTCCGGACCACACCTGGTGGTTCAAGTCGCGTACGTGGTGTGCTGTATCCATTCATCCTATGCATCTTTGGAGACATTTAGTGCTTGGGGACCGATTTCGGTTCAATTTGAGGTCCTCGGGACCACACTCTTTGGCTCACGCATTATTCCTATTGTGATGCGTGTACCTAGCACACCATCGTACTCTGGACCACACCAGGTGTAATGACTGTACTTCGAAACCGACTTTCCTTGAACCTCGGTGTGCTTAATCAATATGTATTCTTTCTTTGATGAGCTTACACGAGGTTGATAACAATATTAATATTGTAATATTGTCACAATAAATAAATAAATAATAATAAATAAATAACAATAATAAATAATAAATAAATATTACAACAAATAAATAAATAATAAATAAATATAATAATAAATATTAAACAAATAAATAATAATAATAAATAAATATTGTTATCAACCTCGTGTAAGCTCATCAAAGAAAGAATACGTAATGACTATAGTTTAGAATTATTTCTTTTAGTAATCGCTCACATGCAATTGGACGTGCCAAACTTTCTGAGACAGCCCGACAAGACCATATTAAAATGGAGATAATACGATTCACACCGTCAGCTGTTCATTGGTATTTCTTATTTACCGATTTTCTTCGTCGTCTTTTCCACCGCCAAATACAAAGCATACACTTCATGGGGCATTTAAAGCGTTTTTTTTTGTTACTTACTTCTTATAATGCTTATAACAACTGTGAATTTTTGTATTGCAAATAAAACTCTACAGCTGGAGGAGAAAAATATCCATTATGAATGGAATGGCTAAACCATAGATTCATTTATCGTGTTTGAAAGGAACTATGCTTCGTATCTACTATGTTATCCCAACATTTTTTACACCTGTTTCGCTTCCTCACATGCGCTGTTAACGAAGGTCTTCGAATTTTTTGTTCCGAGTTCAGCTGCTGCTTGAGGATTTCCTTTTCGTTATGGATGTCGTTGAGTGCTGCTTCGATTCTCCATGGAGTCTTCAGGTAGCCGAGCCGGAGCGTTCCTACATGAATTGTAGGAAATGAAGTCTTCCCAAAAAGGTCTCGCACCAATTTCCCAACTCTTAGAGAATTAAAGGCTTGGTGAGGACGGGGCGTGTCGAATCCAGAACCATGTTCGTGATGATCGGCACTCATATTACTCCGCTCTATATCTTAAACAATAATTAATACAGTATTGTTCTAAAATTAAATGAAGATGTTAAGTTTAATTATAAATTGAAAAAAAATTATTAATCGCACGTACACTAGTCCAAATGGCGATAAAGAAATGGCAATGCTTCCCGTAAACATAAATCAGCTATACTATTATTATTGTCCATTGCCATCAATATCCACTGTTGTTAATGTCACTATTATTGCTATTTACTAGCGTAACTTAGATAAACCATCCAACACAGTGAGGAATGCGCCGTGTAATACACGCGAGCTCTATGGTTCGATCCGGTGCCTCAGCCTCACCATCACTGCCATCTCTCCGGGGTCCATAAAGGAATACCAGAGTTGTCCGGTAGGATTAAACGCACTCTGTTGATACATCGATGAGCTCCCGAAAGTTACCGTGTTGGCCAAATATGCCTTGAATCAACCCTGACTTAGATAAACCATCCAACACAGTGAGGAATGCGCCGTGTAATACACGCGAGCTCTATGGTTCGATCCGGTGCCTCAGCCTCACCATCACTGCCATCTCTCCGGGGTCCATAAAGGAATACCAGAGTTGTCCGGTAGGATTAAACGCACTCTGTTGATACATCGATGAGCTCCCGAAAGTTACCGTGTTGGCCAAATATGCCTTGAATCAACTCTGATGCTGAATGGAGCCGAATGCACGACAACACATCTGTATGAGACTGATTAACGCTGAACACTTTATCGTTTATCCTTTGACATAATTATTAACCAATTGATGAATGCTTTAAAAATCTTGACGATGGCTCTCGTGAATCAGGAAAAGAAAATTCTGCTCAATTAACAAAATAACAGTTAAGTTGGGACTGTATCGATAGTCACGCGTCTGATTGTGATTCGCGAAGACCTGTCACCCAGGCATTCAAGCACCAATTATCAATATTTTTATGACCAATTTTATTCATACTTTTACCATTTTAAACATGATATGTGGCTATTTCAGGATAGCTGTGCTGTGCTGTGTGTGTTTCATTGTCTCCGAACGATGTCTGTTACCACAATTCGGTTCACCATATGCGACAAAGCATGCAAAATTGCTTGCAAATCTTCGACCAATTCTACTGGCGTTGATCATTTCACAGTCAGTGATTCATAAGCCGAACACATTCTGTGCCATTAGAAGATGTTCTATTGACGACACGACAAAGGTAATCTACAATCGTGTCCTTGAAATCTTGAATCAATCAATAACTTGGTGTGGTTTTCCATAAATGAGTCAGTCGTCCTCGCCACCACCTTTATTCAAAGATAAAGTGGATTCGGACTGAAAAAACAATCTTTAATAAAATTCCTTCTATCTCACTATCTGAATCCGAAAGTCAAGTGTTTATCAATTTCAATAGTGTAGTTCTTTTTCATCCATATGTACGCCCTATTTCAGTTGGTTCTCTATGGCTTTGCTTATTCGTTACCGTTTCCGTTAATGGTTACGTTGAGCACTACGTTTCGATCACATCTTTTCCATATTCTCGCCAAATGGATGCATTCGTAAGTGACCTCAACCCCATACATTTTCTAAGCAAGCTATTTTCGAAACAAGAACTGTAGCTGTAACTAGTGAAGTTTAATAGTTAAATATGCTGTACAGGTGACAAATAAAGTCTTAAAGTTCTGCACTCCTTGCCGACAGAAGAAGTTCGTGACTCCATGTTTAAAATAGTAGCAAAAGGACAAAAAAGGACAAAAAAGGAAAGGCTCTCGGCCTTGAACAATCCCTGTGAGATGCATGATGCATCTCACTGCATTAAGCATCGTTAGGGGTGGTCGATTGCATGTCTCGCCTATACATTGACTCAAGCCTATACATACTGATATATCGAGCCAGTGCTGCTATCCTCCCAGACAGTTCTGGTGCCAATTTATCGACTTCGGAACGACGGAAGCCTTGGTGACCATGGGGCGCGGGATCGAGCTGTTATTTATTACAGGGCGCCTGTAATCACTGCGCTAAAGGAGCCCTTAAATGAAATTCTTAATTTAAATCATCAGTACGATGTAGAAATTACATTAGGGTCCAAAACCAAACAAAAAAACCAACCAACCATATTGTAGGCGTTCGAAAGAATTGCATAACGACTCTACATTAGGAAAAATGACAAACAGTATCAGACGAGCCGTGGCCTACAGCAAGCTGGAGATGGAGAATTCTGAAATAGATAGTCGAAATTATGAAATACGGCCGTAAGTGACTCGCTAACTACTCCCTTTCATTCAGTCGTTGTTTCACTCTCTATTACAGAAAAAGATATGTTAGAACACTAAGGTATCATTAAGTATTTATTTAATTTACACTTTATTGATGGCGTCAGTAGCTTCCTAATGCGTCTACCCACTTGAGAAAACAAACAGCACCACCGAGACCTTTTATTCCTAGTGCTTTTCATGGTGACGGCCAGGAGTAGGATGCCAAAGCACAGGCTTACTCCTACATAGAAAAATACATGGGAAAAGGAAAAAAAGTTGAGCTCAGCAGACTATACAAACCTGCAGGGTGACGGAACGCTTACTGCATTGTATTTCGAAACTCAGGGCTGTTCAAACGCCACAATGAGTCGCCAAATTATTTTAGCCTACATAAGCTGAGTCATATCGATCTGAAGGTCTTTTTGTCACATGATTTTACTACAAATATTGGGTAAATCTCAGTAATTTATTATTCAATTCATTGTCTTGCATAGACAACCACTAAAGTCTCAAATTTTGCTTGGAGGTTCGCCCACCACTTGGTAAATTTGCCTCTTAAGGCTATTTGAATGCTGGTCGAGTATATTCTCTTCAGACTCCTTGGATAGCCATATTACGGCGTTCCAGAGTATTCACTACAGGTCGTTTCTAGTCTTTGTAAAGCTAAGGAAGCAGCTAGCCGATTCTGTATCGATGTGCGGCTTTATTGGCAAGGAACGAACCAACATTGACGACGCATGAATTATTGCACGTCACCTCTAACCACTGCGCTTTCCATTCTATGAAAATGAGTTGCATTTCAGACATAGTCTGCGAGCGATTCTGAAAGAGGATGCGATTTATCGAGTCCGGTTCGCAATGCCACAAGATGTAGGTGTGATTGTGGAAGAAGACGAAAATTGTAGCGAAACACATCACACCAACGGTGAGGATGACGGGGACGACTATGGTCCTACAGTGACACTCGCGTTCATGGAAAGTGCACAATTCCTTCAGCAACCGATATTCGTCGACGAGGAATCGAATAGCGTGGAAAGTGAACAAATGTTATGATCGAACGGCGTATTTTCTCAAAAGAATAAAGGAAGAACTTTTCCGTACTGTGATAAAATAACTTGGAACATAGTGCTTAATCAGTTCTTCTTATCTGTATCACTTTAGTGAAGAATAAAACGCTGATACACAAGGGTCTGCCCGCTTCGCCAATATATTCATCTCCGCAATCCTTGCAAGAGATCAGGTATATCGTACCTGAACTCATGCAATCATAGTTCCTGCCGGAAGGGCAAATTACACAGTGTTTTGTTTCACACAGACGGTCATACAAGCGGTTATGAACTAATTGACGACGAAGTGTATTCGATGGTATTTCAATTACCGCTACCGATTCCTCTATACCTGCCCTTTTTAGGCATCGTTTTATAGCTATGCTTACTACATCGCTAATAAAGGGCAACATAAACGGGACCTTCTTTTGGCCAAGTGTTTCGTTTCGGTGCGTCGCTCCCCTTCTGAACTTATCTCCTGCGGTAACTACTTCGTAGCCATTGGAGATGGCTATTTGCCGAGCCAAGTCGCGTGATTCTTCCTTTAGTTCCCTGGTTGTGCACACAGAGGTAGTTGTTTGAAACATATTTCTCACAAGCGCCCTCTTTGTGTATGATGGATGGGAAGAAAGGAAATGAACCAGGATGTTTTTGTTACTTGGTTTTCGGTACCACTTTGTCACGTAACCGCTATTTGACAAGTTGATTTGAACGTTAAGAAATGGAAGCCTGGTCTCTTTCGGTTTTTCCCGGGTGGATCTAATATACTCAGACTGCTCATTCAATAATTCAAAGCATTTGTCCATCTCCTCCTGAGTAGAGAAGATGACAAAACAACCATATATATACCTACAGTAGAGTAGTGGCCGGAGGTCGATAACCGGGGCTCAACCGCTCTGTGAGTAGTGCGAAGTATTCTTGACGTTGTTGAAGTATCAGCACACGCCTCTGCAGCAAAACAGAGCGGTAGGAGGACCGTAGAATCGAAGAGATGAGGGCGAATTTTCGGGCCCTTCAGTTGTCGGTGGCTTCTTTGAGACACCTGAACTGCTCTCCTTCCTCTGTCTAATTCCTTCTTCATGTTGTTTTCCATGACCCTTGATCGCCCAAGGTATACGCAATCGGAGAGCCATCTAGCTCAATTTTTTCGCCATCGTACCAGTGGTTCTTCATGAACTGGGTCTTTTTCTGATTTATGCGTAGTCTGATCTTTTGTCCCCGTTCGTTGAGCTCGTTGGTCAACGTCTTTGCTTCGATTGTACTTCTTAAGAAGATTTTGATGTAGCCGGCGAAACAAAGCTTTGATAAAATCTTCATCAATACGACTGCCTTTCTAATTCCAATCGAGAGACTTTATTATCCACTGTATTGCGGCACAAAATGGTTTTGGTGATATCGTGTCGCCCAGGCCAACCCTTTTTTGTACAGGTATGTTAAGAGATCGATGGAAAATCCGTATTTTCGTAGTGTAGTTCTGATAACAATAAGACAGAGTTCGTATGTAGGAGCTCGTCAATTCCTTGGTCGACGAGCGCTGATAGAATTGCATTGGTTTCGACACTGTAAAATGTTTCATCATAGTTGACAAAGGTTAGGACTAAGAGCAGGTGGCATTCCCGACCAACTTTAATGAACCTGGACACAGTTTGGATGTGGTTCATGCAGCAATATCGCTTTCGAAATCCTGCTTCTCGACTGTTTGCCAATGTTCTTGATATACGCGAGAGGATAACCTTCGTGAAGAGCTTATAGAGTATCCCCTGTAGTCCCAATGATCTTTGAGTGACTCGAACGGACGCCAGTAAATTTTCCATTTTTCCCTGCCGCGTACAACAGTAGCCTAGTGGATTCTGTTCGCTCTAGGGACTCGTTAAGCATCATATCTTTCTTCCAGGCTTTTCGTGAAGAACTCTGACCCGCGGTGCGTTTGACATCCCAAGAAATCCAGTCACTAACAGCTCTCGTTCATCGGTTGTCATACATATACATTACGTGCTCGGCCCACCCTATCTTCGACTGTTTGTCGTACAGAACGGCATCTTTGATTTTTGATCGTTGACGCAGGTCGTAGTTCCGGATCCCTTCCCTTACTTGCGTGACACGGGATATTCCTAGCATCGTCCTTTTTACTGCGCGTTCAATAACGCTGAAATATCTTTCATCCTGTTTACGCACCAGGTTTTCAACATATGCGTTAACGCAGGAAGTATCGTTGAGTCGAAAAGGTGGGCACGGAGTCGGGTGTTCTTTGTTTTCCTCACTACATCCTCGATGCTCTTGAAAGCTCCCCAAGCCGCTCGTTTCCTTTTGCTCAACTCTGAAGCTAAGTCGTTCATCACGTTGATTTCTCGACCTAGATAAACGTAGCTGGAGCATTCGGAGACATTCGTTCCGTTGAGTGTGGATAAGACATACGAAGCTTATCCGTTCCTCATGAACATTGTTTTTGTGAGATTTAGTCGAAGACCAATCGTTCCATAGGCTTTATCAAAATCGGCCAATCGGTCACAAATTGATGAACTGAAAATTTAGGTACTCTTTGAAATGTTAAGTGCTGGTCGACTGTGCAGGTTTGAGCACTTCTCCTATTCGTTCTGTTGTTCTGATATCGTCATCCATCGCAGCATTTGAAGTCGGGTATCCACTCGGCCACAACTTGATAATCTCCAGACTTCCACACTCATTGAAGTGTAAAGTGCTAGTCGACTGTAACATCCCCACAAAATCGAAAATAGCCGTGCTATAGCGTTCCTGCGCTGTCACCACATAGAATTTTCAGTCATCCTTTGTTAATCACAGGGAACGTTACTGCCTTGCCGTCGGGATTCTTCCAGAACGACAGCGAATCATACGATTAGTCGATGTTTCCGAATTTCGTTCATATTTACGCTAAATCATGAGAATTTTTTCGACTATTTGTTTCTAAACAGAAGGGTAACCAAACACTATTAAGGTTTCTACAAAAATGCTACAGAAAATAGCCTCACAGTTAGCACTAAAGACTAAAGAAAACCTGAAGTTCAACTAAAACATCATCGTGGGTGATCTACACTGAACTTGAAACAACCCCGGCTCATTTTCAACGAGGACTGTTTGATGTGATATGAAAGCGCAAGGAATTCCAAGGTACGAAGGAAGGAACCGATATGATAACCATTTCGGGAATAAGAATCTACTAGCGAATACAAAATAAAGGGAATAGGTAGGATGAATAGTAAGACCCGTGGGAAAAAAAGTGAAGGGTGAACAGTATAAACCACGAAAAAACACGGAATAGCAGGATTTTTAGCTTGTCAATCTTCACGATCATCATATTAAAGCTTTGCTCAACCTTATGAACAATAAAAATTGACGTGAACACAAAAGTGAATGAGGAAAAGCCACCCAGCACACAGAGCGATCACGTCATGCGGTAGTGGCTTCGATCGATAGCAACTTGGCGATCAATAAGGGCAGCCAGGTTGTGACGAACCAGTTCTTCAGCATCGTCCCCGTACTCATTCTCTTAACTCTTCCTGAAAGTTTGCAAAGTTTTTCTGTATATTTCCAGCGACGGCGTGCTATTCAGTAACATTCAACATCGCAGTCGCATTTAACCACAGCGCTTGAAGGTGATTTCTCGATCATTCACGACTTCCATTCCTCTTTGATTCAGTTGAAATTACTTTTCCATTCGCGATCACTGGATTGTTCGACAAGCTCCGACCTCCACAGATTTAGCGAGGAGTCCTTGCTTCGTTGCTCTAAGCGTAAGTGTAATTTGCATAAGCTGTCCTTTCAAATTTAATTGCGTTTAAAGTTAAAATTCCCGCAAAATTTAAAAGTAGATCAAAGCCTTTGAAGCTTTCCAACGACAATGCGCGGGAAATGAGATAATACCTTGGGGAACCATGGCGTGCTGTCGAACGATATCCAGCTTCTTTAACTTCTTTGGACTTCGAAATCCGATCCCCGACGCAACAGAAAAAGCGGCGGAAATACACGTCGTGGGCATGCATTGTGTTTAACACATGTGGTAAGTTAAGTGTTAACTAGACGGATTATTAGACTATTGAAAAGTTTTAAACTCCTTCGGCCATTCACTCATTCATCCACTAAGACCATCCCCATGCGGGGTAGATGACAATTGCTGTATGGACTCTTCCTTACCTCTTAGAGAATATTGCATGCCATCTGATAACACTATAGGTTTCTTATGTTCTTCGTCTATCGCTCGTTTTTGCCCGATGTTCCCGGTGCCATTTAATTCAATCGTGATTATCACATATAGGCTTTCGTGCCTAGTGTTTATCCGAGTAATCGATTACCAACCTGAACTAGTGTCGATCATTCTGGACGTGTTTTTCATCGTTTATAGGTAGATATCGATTTTCGATGGCCCCGTACTCCGTGTTGGTGACCGGAGCAAATCGTGGCATTGGTCTGGGACTTGTGAAGGAATTCCTCAAGAACAAGGAAATCCAACATGTGATCGCTACGGCACGAGAACCCGACAATGCAAAGGTGGTCCGTCCATACAATTATTTCTTTGTTTACATGTTTATTTAAGTATTCAACAGTTGTTCATAACTTGTGATGCAAAAAACGAACTCAGCCACCTTGAGGAAAAGTGTTTGTTCCGCAAATCGATTCTTAATAGTGCGTCGCTGTCTAACTGCTGCCGAGTTTGTGGAAAACATTTAGAAGTATTGAAAAAAATTACAATAACGCGGCTGAGATTAAAGCGAAAGAAAGGACTGGCATGGTGTAGTGGTGGATGCGTAGCCCTCGGGAAGGGTAATAGCGCGTTCGTTTACCACGGTAAACAGCCGCCGTCCGGAGTTTTGCAAGAAATATCTCAACATCACCATGGTTGTATTTCACGTAATACCTTGTCATTAAAAAAGCAAGTAGTAAATGAAAAGTGACGAGTGTTGACAAACATTCAAATGCTTGATAGAAAATTTCTAGTACTACGAGAATGTAGGAGGAGCTCTCATATGAGCTTTTTGGTGCAAGGCCGAAGATATACGTGAGAAACCTTCTTACTTATATCCGGGGCTTCGTAGCGAAGGTGAAAACTTTTCCCAGTCCCGTAAATCCTTCTCCAAAGGTCGTCAGCCCAATTTTTTTCTATTCTGAAATCGCAAGGTCAACCACTGTTTGGTGAAACAGGCATTCGCACAATGTTCTAGTGGTCTTATAGTACATTTTTAGAAGAAAATGTAAACTATCTTTCCATGCTGACTTTTTATTTACTACCTTTTAGTAGCTTTCACAGCAGGGCATTGTTTATGAAGCAACCGCAATGATGCTGAGGTATTTGCAAAACTCCGGACCGCAGGTGTCTACGGTGGGAACGAACGCGCTATTCTCCTTTCTGTTGTGGTTGTTTAACAAATAATACCCTGCTGTGAAAGCTAGTAAAAGGCAGTAAGTAAAAAGTCAACATTGTGAATTTCAACTATAGCCTCAGCTTAACTGGGTTCAATGCTGGTTTGGACTCCTCAGATAAATACCGCTGACGGGTGATTGCTGATGGCAGAAATCGATCGAACTGGCTGAGAGAGAGGCGAAACGAAGGGCCCGCATGGTGTGGTGGTGAGCGCATTACTCCCCGGAGAGGACAACAGCGCGCTCGTTCCCCACCGCGGTCACCTGCGGTCCGGACTTTTGCAAATATCTTAGCATCATTGTGGTTATCTCTCCATGTTTTATACCACCCACCCTTTATAGTCGGAGGCGCCCTGAAATACACATGGGATCGATCGCCGCAGCCCAGTCTCACCAAATCTTCCATCTCTTTGGAGTCGGCAAATTGATACAGTGGTTGCCTGGGAGAATAGCAGCACTGGCGCAATAGGTAGGCCACCGGCAGTCATTGTAAAGCCAGATATGCGTTCAATAACCTCCAACGATCCTCAATTAGGTCGAACGCATGGAGCATCCCTCAGGTATTGATCAACGCCGAGAGCTTTGTCCTTTTTGATCGTTTATAAGCCAACACCTTATATTGTACGAATTGCAGAAATTTTTCACTTTCGCGCACGAAAGTCTTCGCATTGGCCCATATTTCTGACTGCCACGAGAGGATTTTGTCTTTCTCATAAATGTCGTTGAATACTTACTCGATACTGGATACTTGAACGGCCCATCCTCATTAGTTGTGCGCGCCGCAGCATAATCAGCGTTTTTCAGAGATTTGTTGCTTAAGACATTGTGGTTCTATGGAATCCCGAGGACAGCCTGGCCAAAGTCCGCCCCTGGTCGTCACCACGACAGGCAGTCGCAACCCTTGTGGATCAGAGGATTTTTTGCCACCACGCGACTTTGATACCAAGACGGTGGCGGATCCTGGTATTGGCTTACTCTTAGCTAGGCTTCCTAATGAAAACGCCGGACTCCTTCTCAGCTTTGGAGACCCTGCCGTGGGGTCGAATCCCTCCGCTGTACATAGCAGTTCCACCCCCAGGAACTCCTCCCAGCCACGAAGAGGCGGCAAACCGTTGTGGGGGTCGTTGAATACTAATGAACCAAATTCTGTTTGGGATCATGGGATAGTTCTGTTAGTGTTTCCAGGTTTTCACTATAGCCAGTCATCGGCATTTTTGGATAGAAGTGACCTTTTCCTAGGCAAGTTTCGTATAGATTTGCGAAACCCGGAGGAATGAGAGGCTTTGTTGCCACGAACAGAGTCGAATTATAGACTATACGCATGTTATTGTCCTGTATCTCTTACCACTGCATTTCCAGCGCACCTCACTGTAAAGCATTAAAAAATTAAGTGCAAAAAATATGTAGGTAACTTTTCCAATGAGCTTGAGCTTAAACTTCCTGCCAGAACAGTTGCTTACGATGATTCACGCGATAAATATGTACTGGGTTCTAACCAGGATTGTGCCAGTAAAGTGTTAAGAATGAAGCGAATTTTTCGATACTATGACGAGCGTACTAGCTGACCATGAACGCTAGCCGGAAACTTTTCCAGAACATCAATTTTAGTGTGGGAGATTACACACATTAGTGTGACACCTATATTTTAAGGACATGTGATAGCTCGTCCTCGAGATATGGTATTTCGTTTGTTAGGGTATTTTTTTATAACGTCTTGAATTGGTGGAACAATTTTTTTCCTTAAAGGAACTGAACGGAATCAGCGACAAGCGGTTAAGCGTCGTAAAACTCGATGTTACTAGCGACGAATCCATCAGAAGCGCTTATAATGCGGTAAAGTCGTTTATATTCATCCTAGACTGACTTGGGCAGTAAATTTAAACCTTCCGTTGTTTGTACGCGCCTACTTGCCTTTGAAGGCTTTTTTTTGTGTGAAAATTCGCGTATTATCATTTCGTAATAAGAATTTAGGTCGAAAAACTGCTTGGTGATCGGGGCCTCACAGTGTTATTGAATAATGCTGGTATATTTGTGAAATATTTCACAAATCAGCAGCCAATTCGTGCAGATATCATTAAGAATTTTGATACGAACGCTGCAGGAGTTGCTGTACTCACTCAGGTAACGGAATTTGAACGTACTGCTTCCTCAGAACTATTTCAACATTTACGTGGTGTAGATGTTTTTACCACTTTTGCGAAAAGCAGCGGCCAGTGCTGCTTCTGACGAGTTTTCTACGGATCGAGCGGCCATCATTAACATCTCTTCTGGAGTAGCCTCAATCAGCACCAATAGTACTGGATCGAGCACAACTGGAATGTTGGCTTACAGAATGAGCAAGGTGAACCAAGCGCTCCTCGAAGCACTTAGATTGATTGCCTTAGATTGGATTTCGGTGCTGATTTTTACTAACGTATTTTATAGTCTGCACTGAACGCGCTGATGAAAACAATGGCAGTCGATCTAGAACAGGAGCACATTCTAATTACTTCTTTCTGCCCCGGATGGGTGCAAACGGAATTGGGTGGCTGGAACGCTCAAATAACTGTCAGTAGACGTTTATAATATTCACGAAACTAATGTTTCCATGAAGTTATTGAACTCTCAATTTTCTTTCAGGTTGAACAATCTGCAGAAGCACTTGTGACTTCATTTGCTAAGTTGAACAAGGAACATCATGGCGGTTATTTCAGAAGAAATTTGGAACCAATACCTTATTAGAAAAGTTATGCACACTGCATGCTGAGTAAACATTTTGATTTGATTAAATTTTGATAAAGTTTTGATTAAATATTTTGTTTCTTTTTTCAAAATTTCCTACGCTTTTAAGAGATCAACAACTGTGACCTTATGTTAAAGACAGTAAAACTAGGTGCCACATCCAGGATTACTTATCGCTACTTCATTAATTATTATTATCATTAACGTTGTTTGAAACAATGTTAGCGACGTTAAGGTAGTTGGAAATTTCATAGATTCAAGGGATGCAAAGTGGTAATTTTTTACATCTTGTTTCACTAACAATCCTGCAAATTTCTCAGTAAGTTGTGTGGTTTTCGAGTGTAGTGTCGTGTCAAAAATATCTAATTTCTCAGAGTTTCCTTAATTACTTTGTTGTTTATCGTGTCTGTTTTTTAAAGCCACGGCTAGCCGTTATATCCTAATAATTTTATTGTACTAGTTTAGCCTAAACGTACTTTATCAGACAGAACCTGCCAGGATTTAAACTGCAGTTGAAAGATTCAATACCTAAAGTTGTTGATATATTAGTGGTTGCTAGAGTGCTTTTGTGGGTCTTCAGACCGCAGAAATGGGTCAGTGCGGATAACGAGTTACTGAAAGGCACAAGGAATCTGCTCAATCCGCCGGAGCCCACAATTTCGCAGCGTTGGATACGACGAGTACGGTGAGGCTGCTAAAATCTCAGGGCCAATGGAAGCTGCCTGGGTCAAGAGGTATGGTGACGATCTGTACCTACAATGGACGTACACTTGCATTCGAGTCCTCGATAGAAAACTTGTTCATGCAAGCAAAAATGATAAGGTACGACGTCATCGGCCTGGCCGAGACGAGACGACGCCAACCATTCAACGCCATCTATGACACTGGAGAAGTAAAGGCGTAGGCGGTGTCGGCGTTCTCATCAACACGAGTTTGTGCACGAAGATCGATTCATTCGAACAGCTTACAAACCGAATCGGACGTTCACGATTGAAAAGACGTGGAGCAACAACGGCTTTGACAATCTTCGTCGTTTACGCGCCAACATCAAACTATGACGCAGCGACTGCCTGTGGTGGTCACGACCTGTAGCAGACTTTGGCCAGGCTGACCTCGGTGTGTACTCCAGGGAAAGACAATGGCTAATTCAACAAATCTCCAGGAAAATGGAATGTATGCTGGAGCCCGCACAACCAGTGAACGCGGGCCAGCCAAGTAAGTAGGTGTTCCTCTATTTTATTGTACCGCGTTTAGCTTTTTGATAGCTACGTGTAGCTTGCTGAGCTCTGAACGTGGAAGCTGGCTATACTCACGGTACCATCAGTCTCTCTCATAGTAGACGGAGCGCTTATTTTTTGGAGATGACATCTAACCGCCTCCCGTATATTTTTTGTTGTTCGATTGAAGGCTTTTAGCCGAACTAACTCGCAGAATACGATCCGCATAAACGAGAACACACCCGCTGTACGTACGCATGGGTACGTCTTGTGAATACAAAAGGGATGTGCCATATCGGGAAGGCATAAACAAGGAGTCCATCCCCTGCATCCAAATGCATCCCATAGAAGCACAAAGTCGCTTTTTGTCTGTGATTCACCATCTATCAGTCACTTGGGGACACGTGCCCTTGCCTCATGGTTCGCTGGTATGGGATCCCTCTTAGAGGGAGATTCGTGCTAGAGGTGGCGGTTGCACGAGTTCGAGCGCGGTGTACCTCATCACCCGTAAACTGTGTGAGAACGCATACGTTGGCGTAACAGGTAGACCACTCTGCTTGCGTATAAAAGAACAACCGAACGGGAAGCGCAGAGCTAAACAAAGAGGTCATCTAGGCGCGCACAGGACCCACAGACGTAACGGCGAAGATTTTGAAGTAGAATTCACCATTATCGCACAAGAATCTAAAACTTGGGCGCGCAGAAGCCTTGAAGCGCTTTGGATTAACTCCAGAAATGCAAAACTGAACTGCAACAGTATCTTTTGGTTAAGTGCAATCTTGTGCTATATCAAAGATCCACTTTTTAACCTAACGAGCCCAGATTTCTCGATCATGTAAAACTTTGTGCTGCTGGAATCCAATAATTACTATAGTAGACGTAAAAGCAACAAGCTGTGAATGTTTAAGAGAAGTTGTTCACTATGCGATTAAACCTTTATGTGCTAAGTTTCATATGCTGAGGTTATGATATCGTGTGTTAGTTTGTGTGTTATTTTCTCTTGCAGGCTGTGAGGATGTACTGGGCAAATCTTGCAAGTGACAACCACATGTTTGCTGGTCAGGAAAACTACATTATTGAAGAATGCCGAGATTAAGAGAAAGTCGGTATGGAATTTACCACATGAAGGGTACAGGCATCAAAAATTTTTATACAGACGGCTATAACAACTAGCTTGCACTTAGAATTAAAGGATACGACTTCAACATTATTCTCGGTGGTCCGCATTGAACATGGAACAACCTCGACTCGTTTTCAGAAAGTACCTTCTTAATGTAGCGTGGAAGCTGTCCATCTGGAAGTCCAGCCAAAGGTAGAGCTAATACAAGGAATCGCCACTTTCCTCAGAGTAGTCGCATGATGGCAAATATCTCTTTGATCCACAAGGTCAGCGACTTTATGTGGAGGTGTCGACCTGAACAAAGTTTTGGCTACGCTGACGTCGGGATTTCATGGAACCACGAAGCTAAACTATCAAAATTCCGACCTCAGTACCTCGCACACTGGCGGACACTGTCTGCTACGTCGAGCGGTGAGAGAATCCGTAAGAGGTGATCAAATTCCGGGTTCAACAGGACGTCAATGGATGCGGACAAAACGGGAGCACCCATGTTCGCCGATGAAGTCTGCTTCGTGCTGAGCAACTATAATCCCAAAACAGTCTGTTCAAACGCCCACCATTACGTTCTTCCTGCAGCCGCTAATCGCATCAAATTCCATGTGATTGCTCTACAATAGTCGATGATAAAAATATATACATTTTCTTCTAATTGGGGTGCAACGAAATATGCCATTTGGATAACAGAACACTTGTCATTTGTGGAGAAAAATCTCCGTTCCGAAATGCTGGAGGCGTTGGCTTTGTCGCACAATCATCTGTTCCCCACCTTCTCACCTGAGCTATTATTGGTCTCCAACATCCACATCGAGAGAAAGTTAGTATAACTAGCTGTTACGTACGGGGCTTGTACAACTGATCGAAGCGAACTGGACGTGTTCTACAATCAGATGTAGGATGTAATCCACGACAAAAAGTCTTTCCGTAAATTTATTGGACACTTCAACGTCAAGTTAGAAACGGCTAATGATAATGAATACAAGACAAGGAAATTCGAAACAAGAGAACGACATGAGAGTGAAAATCATCTTGTAGAAGTCCTATCCGTAGCTTGAGCCTTGGCCAATTCGTTTTTCACGAACAAGGAGAATCGCCAACAAAGGAATCCTCGAACGGCACCACTTAGGCGAAGATCGATCATATTCACATGAATAGAAAATAGTGCCTCTTAGACACTTCAGTGTTAACCGGAATATACTCCATACTGAATCTGATCATCGGCTTCTGTGTGAAGAATCGTTTCGGCCATAAAATGGAAAAGAACTCTTGTCATCGTCCAAGAAAAACAAAACAGGTTATACATGACGGTGATCTTCTCAATGAAATTTTTTCCTTATAAGCAGGAAAATAAGAACTCGGTCGAGAGCGACAAGCAGTTAATGGAAGGACTTAAAATTTTCGCAGAACTCTCAACAGTTCCTTTAACAAGAACTTTGAGGACAATTTCCTTACTACCAATAAGGAGTTGTTAGAAAAGGGAAGGAAACTGAAGTTTGGTCCTGTTATAATAGAACACATTTAATACGTCTGAAATATTCTGCTGGAGCCTCTCTTAATAACTTGAAACTCTTACTCTGCTGTCGATACATAGACGACTGCTTCATCGTCTGTTCCACTCAAGAACAGATGGATGAGTGCCCTGAATTGTTAAACCGACAGTCAGAGTATATCAAATTTACACGAGAAAACCCGACCGAAAACTAACTTCCATTCTTAAACATTCAAATAAAGCGTTCAGAAAGTGGCTATATAACATAATTGTATCGTAAGCTAAGTAGCAAAGAAATACTAGTTCAATACCTTTCCTCTGTTCCTTCACACATGAAAACGGCACTTATCAAAAACATGTACCGTTTGGCTAAAAATGTGTGCACAAGAGAAGGGGAAAGGAAGGAATCGTAAAACCTGGCACGAAAAGTAGCCATTTCCAATGGCTACGAAGTAGAAGCCACTCGGGTTAGACAAAAGCGTAGGGTGGTTTCCCAAAATAATGTTTCGAACGTAAGCAAGATTCCCTTCAAGCTACCCTTCTTATCAAATGAAGTAAAGTTACGCCATTAAGAAATGCTTAAGAAAGTGG
>MQTX01000368.1:0-43148 GCA_009735665.1 Angiostrongylus cantonensis
GCACTGGCTCGATACATCGGTAGGCCACTGCGAGCCATAGTAAAGGGCTGACATGTATTCAATCACCTCCGACGATGCTTAATGAAATTGAACGCATGGCGCGTCTTTCGGAGATTGATCAACGCAAAGAGTTTTATCCTCTTATCCTTTTATTATTTGCAGAACCAATATAATTTAAGGAGGGAGGTTATTTCTTGACGATGGAAAATGTGGGCGGGCTCTGGTAGTTCTGGTGGTGAAAATTAGAATATGTCGAATGAAAAGGTGGGGTGTTTCCGCTTTTTGTTAGGTTTCCCATGTATTTGTCTTATGCTAGTAGGTTTAATTTTGAAAGAAATAAGAAGATAGAGCTCTCGGAGTTGGTTTCATGGGAGATATGCCACGCTTTCGACTTGATTAAGCATTGTTAAAGGAAATGAGATAAGTATTTGGCCTAAACAATGATTTGCGGTGGCATTTCGATCTGTGAGGTCAGTGCTTGTACCTTTTCAGACAAGTCTGGTATCAATTTGGGTGGAGCCAAAGACAATGTGTGCATTGCAGAACACTTTCAACCGTTGCGCTACATGTAGTCTGAGGTTCATTACGATAGATAAGATGTGAGCTATGGCTGTCGGCCCAGCCTAGTTCTCTAGCCGTCGTACCAGCGACAACAGGTGGACTCATGGCAATTTCAAATGTGTACTTATCAATATAGCATGACAATATGTTCGCCTACAGCACTGAAATGAATATGTGGCCTGCTGGGCTGGTTCAACGACAGCAAGTTCGTAGTTTTGACAATATGTAATTCAAAAAAAAAGTTGTAGTATTGACTAGATAGAGAGAGCAGTAAGTAGCAGTATTTATGCCATGTACACTATGGGATTTTAGTTGTATTTCTCCTTATTTTTTTTCTGCCACTAGTTGTGAACTGGAAGTTTTCATTAGGCCAGATTTTCGCTTTACCTATAAAAGCGGTACGTAAAGGGAGGAGGAATACGGCGACCGTATCAAGGGAAGTAGCTGTGCGATATTATGTCAATGCAGACCTTCTTAGGTTACTTATAGCTTTTACCATTGCAGTTAGGTTCCCATTGCCTATTACAGAAATCTGTACTTGCGTAATTGTTGCCAAGGGTGTGAAATCAAGGATCTAATTCCACCGATCTTAAAAGAGCCTACAACAAGGAGGTGTTGGAATGAACAAGTGTGGAGATGCAACGAAAATTTCAGAGCTTTTCTGGATTGCCAAGATCCCGAGGTATGGTCGCTTTCAGGGCTTGCAATGCACTATCTGAGGCATTGAGAGCTTTTATGGAGAATGCGGTAATGAAGCTAAGATCAAGAAGTGAAACCTCTTCGGGGCCACAAAAACGAAAAGACACTGCCCGAGAAAGGCATTTGTTCCACGGAAATACAAACGAGTTGTACGTGAACATCTATTTTTTTTGAACCAACAGCGACCAACAAATACTTTGGTAGCTGTGCCTCAGACTGGTGTTCCATGAAGGTCTTTGACATCTTTACCTCTACGTCAAGGTGGGAGAACAACGAAATGGCGGTGTTTTGTGCTGAACGTCGGGAAGTTTTGCAAAAAAAGATCACATCAGTAAGTTCATCACCGTGCTGTGCCTCCAAGGTTAGCATTTTGAAGTTCTTCACACTGAGACGCATTATTTCGGATGAGTTGAAGGTGTTTAAGCTAATTGTGCGACAAACGAGACTAACCATAGTAAACAGCGATTTAGAAAAGCTCATGTTAACGTTTGACGTGGAAGCACTACAGAAACCGTAGTACTGGTGATGAAGGTATATAGTGTTAACGATGGTCACGTACAAAGAGGTACTGGAATGGTGAGCGTCTTGGATGTGTCTAGCGGTGATTAGATGCTTGTTATGTGGCGACGGCGGAGCATGTAATGCCCATGATGAGCAGTGTGCAAACAGCATTATTCATGATGAATGAATCCTGTCTCAAAGTAATGGTGGGATTTGTACTGTAGTATAAGAAGACGAAGCAAAGAGGCACGGTTGCACGATGTTGTCGCCAACATTTTTGAGAAGGTATGCATTGACTTCGATGCATGTATGAGGATGAGAAATAGTGTGAGGTCTGAATGGTGTAGATTAACTGCAACCATATGAAATCAATCGCTTCTCTACTACAGATGTCCTATCATGCGTATTGCAAAGAAAAAACCTAGCCTCTTCACATGAAATTTACAACGAAGAGCTTCCGATATGGCTTTGTTCGTCTACATCAGTCTTGCGCCATTTACTTGGTTTTTGTATCAACAAGGTTCCGGTCACTTCCTGCGGTGACGGCCTTCCGGCGCCCTGATGTGGGTTTTACGAATTGCAAGAAAGGAAATCTTATTAAGGCAGTAACACTCCCCATTACATAGGGGATTTTTCGGGTTCCAAACGATTATCGGCCAAAAGGGCTGATTTATTAATTAAATGCAGCAGATCGTGAATTTTATCTGAAGGAATTCCTAATATTTTAAGACGAAATTCTTTATTAATCGATCTGTTGGCTATAAACTCTGCCAGCAAAAGAAGTTGATCTATAAAATTTAGATGTATTAAAGGTTTTTTGTACAGTACAGGACTCATTTTTATTATCTCTGTTTTCTTCCATAAGTGTCACCTCAAAGGAGCGCATGTATCGCAGTGGTCGGAGGCGTCCTTCAATACATCTGGGATCGAACCCGGCGCCCCAGGCTCGCCAAGCCCTCCATCCCTCCCAGGTCAGCAAATTGGTAGCATACTTGTACAAGAGCATAGCAGCACTGGCTCGACACATCGGTAGGTCACCATGAGTCATTATAAAGGCTAGATATGCATCCAGTCACCTCCAATGATGCTTAATGGAGTGCAACAGGTGCCACATCCCTCAGGGATTGATCAACTTTGATAGGTTTATCCTTTATCCTTTTAGTAACTAAAAAGGAGATTTTCATCGCACATAAGAACAAACTTCAAGTGAGCGCACCGTTCTTGACAATCTCTCGTCTGTTTTTTGAACAGCTTGTGTAATAGCGTCAGCATGTATGCGTTTTGCCTTTAAAACTGCACCAGTGTCTTAACACAGCGTCCTTTGCGTCTAAAAGTGTCTACGGTATTTAGAATAGAACGTTTCACGAAACTAGTTCGTGCTGGAGGTTTAATATAATTTAAAATTTGATATAGACTTTAAATTTTGTCAAATAAACGTGGAACGATTTCGTTGAGTTTTAGCTTTCTCGATTATCTGCCACCGGACTCATTAAGCTATTGATTTTTCGGTGTTTAGTGCGCAATTGTTTTTATAGAAATTGAAGGTGTAGTTTGTTTTCAGTTATGCAGCCTTATGTTCTTCTTTTAAACTGCCGTTTCTCATTTATTTATTTATTTATCTATTCATTTATCTGTTTACCTATTTATTTATTTAATCGTTTATTTCTGAATTAAAGATCTTCTAAGGTGCATTTATAAAAGGAAGATACGTTTAATCTGGAACTCGAGTCTTATTCTTCTTGAATGTCAGTCGTGGTACAGTTTACTCAACGCACTTTATTTAATAACTAATGGGAAAAGCCACGGATCTCCTTCTTATGAGGGATCTCGAGCCGGTTAGTCGCGAGGCTACGTGGCGCGTCCATAGGTGGCGGATAGGAGGATAATCGTGGACCAAAAGCGACCTTTGCTTCCCTGAAACGCAGGTGGATCCAGCGGATAAACTCCCTGTTTCTTTACTTGGCGTATTCATGCATTCGTGTGTGAATGCGTTCTCGCTTTATGCCGATTGTATTCTAGGAGTCAGTTCGGCCAAAAGCATGCAATCAAGTAACAGGGAAGTATATGGGAGGCGGCTAGGAGTCGCCTCAAACATAAAAGCTACGTGCCCGCTTAGGAAGAGCCTGGCAAGCTACCCGTTAGTATACCCAACCTCCACGTTCAGAACCCATCAAGCTACACGTGAGTATCAAAAGAATAAACACAGCAAAAAAATCAGGCCTCATTTCCCTGACCCCGAAAGAGCCTTCAATTTCGCAGCGTTGGGTAGGACGAGTACGGAGAGGCTGCTAAAATCTCAGGGCCAATGAAGGCTGCCTGGATCACGAGGAACTATGGTGACGATCCTACAATGCACGTACACTTGCATCCGAGTCCTCGATAGAGACTTGCTCAGGCAAGCAAGAATGATAAGGTACGACGTCAACGGCTTGGTCGAAAGAAGACAACACCACCCATTCAACGCCGTCTATGACACCGAAAAACAACTGTTCCTCGGAACATGCGACAGTTGAGGAGTAGGCGGTGTCGGCGCTCTCCTCAACACGAGTTTGTCCATGAACATCGTTTCATTCGAACAACTTACAACCCGAATCGGACGTTTGCGATTAAAAGATGTGGATCAACACCGGCTTTGACAATCTTCGTCGTTTACGCGCCAACATCAAACTATGACGAAGAAAAAGTCCAAGCGTTCTACATGGACTTGGAGAGGTTCTACAGAGAAGACAATACATTCTTTGAAGTCATCATTGGAGATTTCAATGCCAAGATTGGACCAAGAAGAGGGTCTGAGGAACGTCGCATTGGTACCCACGGATTAGAATGGAACGAACAGGGTGAGCGACTCTCTGAGTTTATCATGGCGACCAAAACCATCCATGGTAAATCGCAATTCCAGAAGCGTCACCCTTAACGCTGGACGTGGGAATCTCCCAATGGAGAGCACCATGACGAAATAGACCACATCATAGTAAATAGAAAGTTTTCCCTAACCGATGTCGCTGTTGTCCCAAAATTTTACATGGGATCAGACCACTGTCTCCTTCGCGCAAGATTCTATTTCTCGCGGAAAGGAGAAATAGCCGCTAAATTCAAAAACCGAAGTCCCAGAACCACCACAAACTGGGACTTACTCAACTCATTAGTCGGCTGTTGGGAAGATGCCGTTGTCGATAACACCGGCGAGGAATACGATCGGTTCATTCAACGTCTTCAAGTTAGCGCTATGAAAGCTGAGATCTCGAAAGTCACTAAGGGACGTCTGTCTCTAGAAACACATCGAGCTGATACGCCATCTTGAAATCACACGAGCTGCAGGCATAACGTCTGAATTTTCAAAACAACGCGGACAGGCATTAAAAGAAGATCATGAACAGAGAAGAGCAGCAGTAATCGTCGAAGCTGCAGAGGCTGGGAAAAGTATTCGCAAAGCCCGCCGTTTCTTCAGCAATTACAAGACCATGATGGTGACCACTCAGACGCCCAGACGGAACAATAGCACCGTCCAGAAAGGCAATGGAAAAAATCATACACGAATACTTCTCAGATCTCTTCGATAGCCACGTCCACCTTCCGTCATATGAAATAAAAGAGGATGGATATGTTGCACTACCGCTTCTCTCTTCCGAAATCCGACATGCCATTTCGTCGGTGAAAAGTCGAACAGCACCAGGTCCGGACAGGATAGGCTCAGAACATCTGAAGAACCTTCCGCCAGTCCTCGTAAGCACACTGGCTCGGCTCTTTACACGTCACCTGTCTGAATGCAAGGTCCCCACTCAATGGAAGACCAACAATACCGTGTTGTTGTTCAAGAAGGGCGACCTACACGATGTAGGCAACTAACGCCCAATCTGCTGGTTGTCTGTCGTCTAAAAACTTTTCACTCGAGTAATCCTATACAGGATTGACAAAACACTGGACGAAGGACAGCCATTTGAGCAAGCAGGGTTTAGGAAAGGATTTAGTACGATGGACCACATTCCCACGATAACAAGGCTCATTGAAGTATCGGGAGAGTACAAAAGACCGTTCTGTCTCACTTTCATCGACTTACATAATGCCTTTGATTCAGTTGAGATCGAAGCAGTCATGGAAGACCTTGGTAGTCAAGGAGTTCCTACTCAGTACGTAATGATTCTTCTTGAGCTGTACAAAAATTTCGCAACCAAATTCTCACCATTCTACAACGATATTAACGTTGACGTCAAAAGAGGAGTTAGGCAAGGCGATGCAATCTCGCCAAATTATTTACAGCCGCCCTCCAGAACGTCATGCGAACATCGGAATGGGATAATATGGGAGTGAAAATTGATGGTCGACAGTTACATCACCTTCGCTTTGCTGACAATGTCGTCATTATAACACCAGACATTAGCCAATCGGAACGTATGCTTGCGGACTTTGATAAAGCGTGTGGAAAGTTTGGTCTCTGACTAAACCTAAAAAAACATTGTTTATGAAGAACGGATTGGTTTCGTTTGCCCCATTCACGCTCAACGGAACGAATATCTCCGATTGCTCCAGTTATGTCTATCTAGGTCGGGAAATCAATATGATGAACGACTTAGCTCTAGAGCTGAGCAGAAGGAAACGAGCTGCTTGCGGAGCTTTCAAGATCATCGAGAATGTAGTCAAGATAATAAAGAACACCCGACTCCGTGCCCACTTTTCGACTCAGCGGTTCTTCCTGCTCTAACGCATGCGTCAGAAACCTGGTCGCTGCGTAAGCAGGATGAAAGATCACTCAGCGCTATCGAACGCGCTGTCGAAAGGACGATGCTGGAAGTATCCCGTTTCACACAAGTAAGGGATGGGATCATCTGAAGCTCCGACCTACGTCAACGATGGAAAATCAAAGATGCCGTTCTATACGCTAAACACTCGAAGATAGGGTGGGCTGGACACGTAATGCGTGTGAATGATAACCGATGGTCAAGGGCTGTTAGTGACTGGATTCCTCGGGATGTCAAACGTACTGCAGGAAGACCACTGACCCGATGGTCAGAGTTCTTTGCGAAGAGCCTAGAAGAAAGAAATGATGTTCGACGAGTCCCTAAAGCGAAGAGAACCCACTTTGCTACTGTTGCGCGCGACAAGGAAAAATGAAGGATTTACTGGCGCCCATTCGAGTCACTCGACGATCAACGGGACTACAGGTGAAGAGCCTAGAAGAAAGAAATGATGTTCGACGAGTCCCTAAAGCGAAGAGAACCCACTTTGCTACTGTTGCGCGCGACAAGGAAAAATGAAGGATTTACTGGCGCCCATTCGAGTCACTCGACGATCAACGGGACTACAGGTGATACAGGTGAATGGAAAAAGAAAGAAAGAATGAAAGAATCACCGTCTTCATCGTCACTGTAAATGCTTCGACAATGCACCTTATTTGTAATACAAAATGCTTTTCTACGCCAGTGAGGTTAGTGTTTGGTATAAAGAATAATTGAAGCTTTCGGCGTTGACCAATCTCTTAGGGATGCGTAATTCATCCTACTTTATTAAGCATTGTTGGAAGTTATTGGATGCATATCTGGCTTATACAATGACTCGCGGTGGCCTACCGATGTATCGAGCCAGCACTGCTATCCTCTTAGACAAGTCTGGTTTCAATTTGCCCAACCCGGAGGGATGGAAGGCTTTGTGGGCCATTTGCGCGGGGACTGATACCACTTGTGTGTTACAGGTCTCTTCCAACCCCTGCGCTACAAGCGCCCTTGTGTTTTGTACGTCATGAAATATCATTCATTAGTGTGAGCTGAACTAATTACCTTTTTATTCTTTGCTAATGAGACCATGCTGTTTATTGGTATTATTTTATCGGAAGTATCATTTCCAAAGAAGTTCAATATTATCTCGTTGCTTTTAGGTTATTCAACGAAACTACGTATTTATCCAGTGGTTTCACAAAACCATGGGGTGTTCAACCACCCGAGAAATCAGTGGTTTTGAAGGTAAATTTTTACAAAACTGAAAATCTATTCGTGAAGTAACCACATTGGGTCCTGCTTAACCAACATCATGGTACAAAGTTTCTCTATTAGAAATGTGTTGTCAGATATTTACTTTTGTGCGTACCAAAAGTCTTGGCGGTCATTTAAAACGTTTCCCATTTTTGCTGTTGGAATTAGCTATCAACTGGAATATGATGATTTTATTAGATAGGCGAGGAGCTCTATATAAATGACAAGTTATATTGGAATGCCCTTGATGTGGTTTGTTTACCACATTTCTGCTGCCATGATCATGTACAAACCTCCAAAAGTTTCGAATGTCAATGAATATTTTTCAAGTACCCTTAGGTTATGGTTCCAGCGTATTGTCAGCGAACAAAGTGCCATATACGAACTAAAAACGGAAAGGTTCGAGGTCTTTTCTTCCTTTAAGATCCAATTTTTACAATTATTTCTTTTATTTCGATAAAGACATCACAGAATGAATTAACTTCACTATATGTCAGTGAAAGTAGCTTCATGCTGATAATTACAATCAGTGGTTTGCCTTTCTACTCAAAAGAATAAAATTGGTTTTGATCCCGGTTCACCTAATTGTAAAGGTACTTGATAAGTAGGACTTGCGAGGATTCGGTAAATGCTTCGTTTAGTCCAGTCTCACTAACGAATTCACCATTAAACCGAACTATATTGAGATTACACATATGGAACCGGTATAGCTGTACAGTTATGATTGTGTATGTTCACATAGCTTTTCGGGTTCATTTGAAGCAGTGAAATACGACTTGAATTTGACTTTAGTATTGTTAAATATTGTTCAGCTTTTTATTTTTGAATATTAATTGTCAGCTTTTGTAATAATGTTGTGCAGTGCTGGCTCGATACATCGGTAGGCCACCTCCTAACGGTCTACCGCCTCATTGTGGCTGGGAGGTGTTCCTGGGTGTCGGGCTGTGATGCACAGCGAGGAATTCATCCGCCAACAGGGTTTCTTAACCTGAGAAGTAGTTCAACGTTCCCATCAAGAAGCTCAGCTAAAAGTAAACCAATACCAGTTCCGAGATCTACTACCGTCCTGGTAACAAACTAGGCGCATGGTGACGCCCAATGATCCACAAGGGCGGCGACTGCCTGTGATGGCGACGACCCGAGGCAGTCTTTGGCTAGGTTGACCTAGGGACTCCATGGAACCACAATGGCTAAACCAGCGAAACTCAGGAGAATGGAAATTATGCTGGGTCCCGCATAACCAATGAAGACGGGCCATCCAAGTATCCAAGTACGTTTAATATTGTTACGTCTACACTGAAACTATAGGGAGTGAAGAGGTGTAATAGTTAGAGATACCATGAAATATACACGCTACACCTTGGTTTGACTGCTCACCGTCCAACCAAGCATACCTTTCTTCGGGGTTCGGAAAATTGCTAACAGAATTTTCTTGGAAGAGTCTCCCAATTCTCTTCTCCACTTATAATGATTAATGCAGCACTACTATGCTGCATCATTACTTGGTAAGTGGGCATAAGTTTGCCAAAATTTCCATATTAAACCATATTAAGTAGAAATGGTTTTTCCATTTAACCTTTTTCTTCGAGAAAGGGAAACTAGCCGGTACTTAAATACCCGTTTCACTCTTTTTCTTTTTTTTCGATTTAATTTTTACGGTTTTAATATGCGTATAGTTATAGATGATGGAGATGTATATTTATGCGGCCGAAATCATTGCTGTCAACTTAGAGATAAAAAAGTTGGTAGGAGCAGTACTGAAATTATAGACCATCCAAGAATGCGTTCAAAAAAATCTCTAACTTTCAGGCGAAGATGGAATTCTACTCATCACCACTTGGCCTTTTTCTTCAAATAGTAAGAATAGCACTCGTTGGACACTTCACCGCATTATGGGTAACTGAAGATGGGTTAGTTATTCTTGTTGTGATTATTGGATTACGTTATTGCCTAAGAATATGGAATCTGCAAATATTTATTTGTATGCAGATGTAGATACTGTTTTGCCTCCATCGATAGTTACCCATCGGTCGTCCGCCCATAATTCACCGATTCAAACTGAAACAGTATTGCCGAAAAAAAAAACCATGGTCGGTACTGTATACCAATTTTGGTTTGTTCCAACTGTTAATAGGAGATAGTCCTTTCTTGCAATCAGGTTTTCTCAAGAGAGTGGCGACTTCCGGAATAGGTCTACTCTTAACGGTGCTCTCGGTGGTCTTGTCTTGAGATAAACACCTTGGTGTGCACAGTTCAGTATCTTGGAACTCCTCTTCACGATGATTCGAAAATTAAGGTGAATTCAGTAGTAGTTCTACAGTAGTAGATAAGGACTGGGATTCTTTTCATGTCTACGTTTTTCATCTATCCATTGGTCATATTGAGATATTCGGGAACATTAATGCAACTATACTAATGATTAGTAGAAGGACCTTTTTTTTTAAATTAATCAACTGACCATTTAGCTAGCTGTTTGGTTTTACCTTCTTGGATTGTTGAGGTAACACGAAGTTGATAAAGATCTTTATTCGGCTAACGTTTCGACGTCTTTACTTTCATCGGAGCCGATCATCTGATTCGATGGTCCATAGTCGTTCGTCTTCTCGACGCGGTGTTTCCACTGTCGTACCGAGTCGGATCATCTTCAGTGGTTCGATGTATAGTGGTATCAGTGTATAACTGAGAGATATCAGCATGAGCTGAGAGATACTGGTTCAACTTCAAAAATCAGAATATTTTAGCCTACGTAAAATCCATCTGTACATGTAAATGTGTTGAGGTGCCTATTTAAAAGAAAAGCGAAAATTGCCATTGTACACCGACCGAAGGCCGGGTGTAGTGTACAGCTAGACGAGAAAGGAGAATTTTGACATGGATTCTCCTGTACAGACCACATGCAAGCCGTGCTACGGCCCATAAAATTTTGTCGGGAGTACCATCTGCTTTTTACTAACGCTTATCGAGTACGAGAAAGCATTTGACGGTGTCGAAACGAATACAATGCTATTAGCGCTCATCGACCAAAGAGTGGTCTTGCCCAGTGTACGAATATTAGGTGGTTGTTGGTGAAGTTTCAGCACAAATGTGTAGCTTTTCATCGATCCTTCGCTAAATTCATAGCAAAAAGAGTTTGAGAAGACGAAACGGCACTCTCAATATCTAGACAGAATGCGAAACTCTGATCTTTGAACTCTGTCACATCTTCGGGATCCAGGAGAATATACACATCAATTGCGAAACCCGGATGTGTCGGTCACATAATATGAAGAACAGATGACAAATTGACGAAAAGAAGTGTAGCGGACTTCATAAGAATGCAAGTGACCTCTTCAAAGACCCGTCCAGACGATGACCGGATGTGTTCTTGGCTAACGTCAACTATCTGTAATGGCGTATGGAATCGATTTCAGGATTATGGACTTTATCTCGTAGACGTCACCATTTTCAAAGCAGGCCACCACATTGGGCGACTATTGAGCGAAAGAGAAGCAAGTGAAAGTTATAATTGAGCTCGCACCATCAGTGAAGATGGGCCATCTAGGCATCCAAGTATTCTGTAATTTTTTTTGAACAGGTTGTTGCACGGTTCTTCTCTTACAACGAAACACTTCGGATGCGGAAGGGATAACCGGTGGACGAAATATTTCTGTACCTTGATTTGATGTGGAGGCAAGAGGATGTGGGGTTGAAGAACTCGGTGCATAAGTGTTGGATGATTTTTCCCACTTTTTTTCGTGAAAATTGAATATTGAATTTGGGCACCTTATTGGATGTTCTTTCCAAAGTTTTATATTGCAGCTGTTTCTTTTGCTCTTCTTTAGCTTTAGTTTGAAAATGAGTTTGTTACTGCCCAAAGCGTGCAATTACACATTGGCATTTCAATTCGAGTGTTCGTGGAGACACTGGTTAAATGACTTTTTTGAAATCATGGCTTTTTTAGCGATAAGGTTGCAGTTTTGAACAGGTCCATCGTTTTCCTTACCGACAAAACACCGACTAATCGAAATTTACGGTTGCTTTCTGGTTTTATCTTTTGAATACCGAGAATTTCTCGGCTTTTTGCGAAAGAAGGATTTCTGTGCGAATAAGACGGTGGTCTAATACCGTGTAAAACTTCAGGACGGCAACGACTTCGCTTGGCTATCGCATCAATCAGGTGTTCACTGGAAGGCGGTCACGTCCAGCGAAGTGAACGTGATTCGGAAATTCTCAATTGCCACTAATACTCTTGACCATCATCTTAAACTCTGACAGCCGCTAAGCATTTCCATTCTTTTCCAATCTTGGGGTCTTAATGTGAAGTTCCTGATATCTTCTCTTAGTTCCAATTTTCGCAATTTTCGCATTGAAATCTACAGTCTACCTGATGAAGAGGTGCGACCTTTTTTGCGTATTTTTTCTGAATCCATATTAGACTGCTTCGTTTTCGCCTTCGCCAAATATTGACGGTGGGCCGTAGACAACGATTATTGTCAGCACCAGTATTGATACTTATTTGTCCAGCCGCAAACCAATTCATGTCGCTAATTTTTCAAAGCAGTCGATTGTCATTTTCAAACTCGTGTTAACGAGAAAGCCAACACCATTTATCCTTTACAGTCGCGTGTTCCGAAGAGCAAATCATCTGAGTTATCACATACGACGTTAAATGGCGGTGTATTCGCATATCAACTGGCCCAATGACGTGCCCATGTTATCAGGCTCTCAATTGAGGACTCAAATCTATGTGAGCGTGCATCATAAATACAGGTTGTCGCTCTATTCGTTGCGAATTAGGGCACACCACGATTGGTCTAGTTTTCACCGTTGGCCTATCCATATTCGTCAAAGCTATCTCTACCGCAATGAGAGCTCTTTATGGGCCAGAAGAGTCTTATGTATTTTACTCGGTTTGGTTACTCATACCTAGCCTACAAGGCTCTTAACGTGAGGGCGAGATGTACAAACGGGTGAGTCGGCAGTCGATTTCAGAGTAGACATTGAACTTATTTGTTAGAGCGACTTCTATCCCACCACATATGCACAAATCTATCACGTGATAGCGCACTATTGTCTGATCTCAGTTATGAAATTTGCATATGCACGTACACCACCACACCGCGAGAATGACTTTAACCAAGAATATACTGAATGTGTACCAAGACGTCGTAGTAGTATCAAAGACCACTTCCCATGGATCCAGCTCTATCTCAGAGAAGCACATGATTGCTTTTGTTTCGCGTTTAACCCCATTTGGCATCTGGGAATGTGAAGCAAGGCTCTGGATCAAACTAACTCTGGAAGCTTAAGATCCGTAGCTTGCAATCGATAGGGTTTTTACACTCATTTGTTTTGCTACTTCTCTTTGTGCCACATTCCTAACTATATGCGTAATTTTTAATGCATCTTCCTAGCAATGGCTGAGTCATGTGAAACGGTGACAGCTTAAGTTTGCGCAACTGTGCGGCATAATTATAACGCCACTTAGCGGAATGCAACAAAGTAGACTTCTGCTGGTTTGTGCCCACACCCAAAGTTGAACTAGTGTTACTATTATCTTCTCAAGTGTTCCATCTGCTGACGTTACAAGCCATCCCATAGTGGAAATAGAATTTTTCCTAAAATGTTTAACTCTCCATAAATAAAGTTACTGATGTCACTAATTTATTCCGACTTCTCTAAAAGGTTCATTTTGAAGTGATATTTCTTAACGGGCCTGGTGTTTCCTTTTTCCTCTTTCAGTTTTTAGAACAAATATTTAAATTTTGAAGATTTAATGGAGAAAAAAAGGAAACATGTAACCATTTAAGATGTCACGCAGTAGAGAAAATTCGTTCCACAATATTTAGTTGGGAAAACAAATACTCTCTCATTTTGACCAGAACTTTTAGGTAGCAGTGCTTCATAAGAGGAATGTCAGTTCATTATTTGATCCGTTTTTCAGAAAGCTTTTCTCAGTGCGGAAGTTCTATGAAAATTAGAAGAAAATTGTGACTACAGTGTTCAAGGATGATGTGGATGCAAGAAACCGTGGTGAATGCTGTTAGTCTCAGTTCTCTCAACCCTTTCGTCAACGCTGAAAGTTTTGCATAGCATTATTACCGAGCAAAGTGTTATTGGAGCGCTATCGGAGTACACATTGTAGTCAAGATGTACGCTCCATGTGCTCTCGCAAGAGATACTGCGCGCATGTTTCTTACGGTTGTCGTTCTATTGTCCAGTCCGCACACCAATTTTTCGTGGGTCTCTAACTTCATGTATTCGTAATTTCCTTGTGTTAATTTTTTCATGTTCTTGTACCATATCTAATCCCTATGTATGGTGAAATAAAATTCATGCACTATACCATCGTGGTGCTGTCAGGATTTAGCTTATTTGTTTAAACTGTGCAAAGAATATTAATATGTTTAGTTTGTGGCTTTGATATTCATTCATTCATTCATTGTAATATTATGATTCGTAAAAACTGTGATAAAAAATGGTTCATCATAGCGACTGCCCATCAGAAAACGTCCTGCTTGTGAAAAATAGTGCTCCTCCCTGTGCTCCATTTTAGTTTTTTCATATCTCTTGACAATTTCTCCATGATTACTGTATTGCAATCACGGGTGTCCCTCATATAATGGATCTTGAGCCCATTAGTCGCGAGGCTACCTGGCGCGTTCCCAGGTGGAGTATAGGTGATTAGTCGCGGACCAAAAGTGACATTATGCGATTCGGCCCACTCTTTATTTACGAAGACGTATTCACGTATGCTTGCGTGGGTGTGTTATGGAGATTATACTTTAAGAGTCTATTCGGCTGAAAGCGTGCAACCATGTGATAGAGAAACATGGAAAGCGGTTAGGAGTCGCCTCCAACAAACAAATTCCATGTCTACAGAGAGACTGGCAAGCTACACGTGAGTATGCCCCTCACCCCACAGGGCTCTCAGCGTTGATCAATTTCTGAGAGATGCGCAATGCATTCGACTTCTTCAAGCATCGTTAAAGGTGATTAAGTGCATACCTGGCCTTTACAATGACTCTCAGTGACCTACGGATGTACTGAGCTAGTGCTGCTATCCTCTCAGACAAGTCTAGTACCAATTTGCCTACCTCGGAGGGATGGAAGGCTTGGTGAGCCACGGGCGCGAGGATCAATCCCATGTGTGTGGCACAGGGCGCCTCCGACCACTGCGCCACGCGCACCCTTCAAAAGGTAAACATAGTAGAGTAATAACCATGACTCAGGAAAAGCATTAGGTTTTGTGGCGTTGGGTAGGACGACTACGGAGAAACTGCTAAAATCTCAGGGCCAATGTAAGCTGCCTAGATCGCAATGAACTACGGTGACCATCTGTACCTGCAATGCATGTACACTTGCATCCGAGTTCTCAATAGAAGACTTAATCATGCAAGCAAGGAACATAAGGTACGGCGTCACCGGCCTGGGCAAGTCGAGACGACGCCACCCATTCAACACCGTCTATGCCACCGGTGAAGAACTATTCCTCGGAACATGCGACAGTAGAAGAGTCGGCGGCGATTCATTCGAAGAACAAAGAATCCGAATCGGAAGTTTACGATTGAAGTGATGTGGATCAATACTGGCTTTGCCAATCTTCGTCGCTTACGCACCGAAATCAAACTGTGGCGAAAAAGATATTGAGGCGTTCTATATGGTTCGAAAAGTTTTTCGGCGAAGATCATACATTCTTCAAGGTCATCACTGGTGAGCTTAACGCCAATGTTGAACTCAGAAGAATGTCTGAAGAACGTCATATTGGAAACCACTAATTAGAGTAGAATGAGCAGGGAGGGTGGCTTTCTGAGCTTATCATGACGACCAAGATAATTAATGGTAACTCGCAATTTTAGAAGCTCCACCCTCACTGCTGGAAGTGAAAGTCTCCCATATGAGAGCACCATGGCGAAATAGGTCAAGTCATGTTATAGTTAATAGGTCAGTTATGGTAAATCGAAAGTTTTGCCTAGCCGATTGCGCTGTTGTCCCAAAAAGATACACAAGAGATCCTTCGTTCAAGACTTCATTCCTCGCGAAAAGGAGAAAAAGGGGCTAAAAATTGGAAAACAAGTTTCGTCAATTACAAGATGATTGCACTCTAACGCTCAGATGGGACCGTGAGAGCTCCCTGAAAGACAAGAGAGAAAACCGTTTAGGATTACTACTGAGATCTCTTTAATAGCAACGTCTTACTGCCTTCATATGAAATAAAGAGAGATGGATACGTTGAGCCATCGGTTCTCCTTCCGAAATTCGACATGCTGTTTCGCCGGTGAAAAATTGAACACCACCACTTCTGGTCAGGAGGCGATCTTAACACTTGAAGAACCTTCTACCAGTCCTCATAAACACACTCGCTCAGCTCTTTACATGTTGCCTGTCTGAATACAAGGTGCGTACTCAGTGCAGGATCAGCAAGAGCGTGCTGTTTTTCATGACGTTTTAAGGCTTTTTTTGACGTTTTTTTACGTTCAAGTTTGTGTGAAATGTATTTTGCGAGTCAATTCGGTCAAAAGCGTGCTGTTGTGGCGTTCAGTTCACAGCTTTGTGTGAATACCAAGTCGTTTGTAATATTAGTCCTTGTGGCTGCACGAGGGTATTTTGTGTGTTAGTCGATGGAATTATTGCCTTGAGACACTAATTTACGACTTTATGGTTATAATAGCAATAACAACAATGACAGTAGAGCAAAGTGTATGGATGAGTTAGGCGATATGAAGGAACTGGATGAACACTGGGCGAAAGCTATTAACACTTGAAGACGAATGCCGACGGGATTCCTGTGTTACTTCTGTAGTGGGTAGAGCTTTGCCAGAGAAAACTAGAGATAGCGTCCAGAGAGAGGTTCTAATGGTTTTTTTACCAGCCCATTCTCATAGGGCTGCATGTGAAAGGGCGCAGCTGCTCGTTCGGAAACTTCTTTGGGACGACATATGCTGGAAAGTACATTCAGCTGACTGCTGCTGATTCAGTGCCCGAACTGCCAGACAAAGAAGAGCAGTTTATTGAAAGAAGTTACAGAAGCCCATTCCAGCCACTTACGAGGCAACTGCATGACATATACACTTGTATCTGAGTCCTCGGTAGAAGACTTGCTCATGTAAGCGAGAAAGATTAGGTACGACATCGTCGGCCTGCTTGGCCGAGACGAAACGACGCCAGCCATTCAACGCCATCTGTGACACCGGAGAAGAATTGTTACTAGGAACATGCGACAGTAGAGGCGTAGGCGGTGTCGGCGTTCTCGTCAACACGAGTTTGCCCATGAACATTCGATTCATTCGAACAACTAAAAACACGAATCGTAAGTTTACGATTAAAAAGATGTGGACCAATACCGGCTTTGACAATCTTCGTCGTTTACGTACCGACATCAAACTATGACGAAAAAGAAGTCGAATCGTTCTACATGAATTCGGAGAATTTCAATGGAGAAGACCATGCATGCGTCGTTTTCTTTCTCAGCAATCGCGAGGTTGTTAAATAGCATCGTTTACTTCCATACAATAACAGACATAGAACATAATCGTTGCTGACGTTTCGGGAGAATCGTCTTCTTCAAGCCGTTTTTCTAAGTGCCTACCACTGAGGAAGAGCCGCTGATCAGCGTCGCATATGGTGGACGACTCGAAGTCGAAGACCATACATTTTTCAAGGTCATCATTGGAGATTTTAACGCTAAGACTGGACCTAAAAAAAAGTCTGAGAAGCGTCACACTGGGACCCACAGATTAGAATGGAACGAACATGGTGAGCTGCTCTCTGAGTTTACCATGACGACCAAGACCATCCATGGTAACTGGCAATTCCAATAGTCCCACCCTCAACACTATACGTAGGAATCTCCCAATGGAGAGCACCATAACGAAATAGACCACATCACAGTAAATAGAAAGTTTTCCCTAACCGATGTCGCTGTTGTCAAAAAATTCTACGCAGGATCCAGACCATCCACTCTTTCGCGCAATATTCTATTTCTCACAGAAAGCAGAAAAAGCCGCTAAATTCAAAAACGGAAGCCCTGAACTACCACAAACTGGGACTTATTCTTTGGGAATTGGATCTTTGGAATTGGGAACTTATTAGTCGGCTGTTGGGAGATGCCGTTGTCGACAGCATCGACGAGAAATTCGATCGGCTCATTCAACACCTTTACGTTAGCGCTATAAAAGCTGAGAGCTGGAAAGTCAACAAGAAACGTCCGTCTCCAGAAACTATCGAGCTGACACGCCAGCGCGGAATCGTACGAGCTGCAGGCAACCGCGAACTAACGTCCGAACTTGCGAAACAATGCAGACAGGTGATAAAAGAAAATCTTAAAGAGAGAAAAGCAGAAGTAATGGTTGAAGCTGCGGAGGCTGGAAGTATTCGCAAAGCCTACCAAGACTTGGCCGATTACAAGACCAAGATTGTTGCATTCCGACGCAAGGAAGGAACACTTACAGTGTCCAGAAAGGCAATGGAAAAAATCATTTGCGAATACTACTCAGATCTCTTCGACAAACACCACCACCTTCCGTCATATGAAATAAATGAGGATGGATATGTTGTACAACCGGTTCTCCCTTCTGAAATCCGACATGCCATTTCGTCGGTGAAAAATCGAGTCGCACCAGGCACGGACCGGATAAGATCAGAACATCTGAAGAACCTTCCGCCAGTCCTCGTAAGCACACTGGCTAGGCTTTTCACACGTTACCCGTCTGAATGCAAGTTCTCTACTCAGTGGAAGACCAGCAAGACCGTGTTGTTGTTCAAGAAGGGTGACCTACACGATATAGGCAACTATCGCCCATCTGTTTGCTGTCTGTCGTCTACAAGCTTTTCAACGACGGACAGCCATGTGAGCAAGCAGGGTTCCGAAAGGATTTAGTACGATGGACCACATACACACAATAACAAGACTCAGTGAAGTATCGCGAGAGTGTAAAAGACCGCTCCGTCTTACTTTCGTTGATCTAAAGAAGATCTTTAATTTATTTGAGACAGAAGCACTGATAGTCCTTGATAGTCAAGGAGTCCCTACTCAGCACCTAAAGTTTCTTCGTGAGCTGTATAAAAATTTCACAACCAAGATATCACCATTCTACAAGGATATCGACATCAAAAGAGGGATTAGTCAAGGTAATACTATCTCGCCAAAATTATTTACCGCCACCCTCAAGAAAGCCATGTGGACATCGGGATGGGATAATATGGGGGTGAAAATCGATTGTCGGCAAGTACACCATCTTCGCTTTGCTGATGAAATCGTCCTTATAACACCAAGCATTGTCCAAACGGAACGTATGCTTGCGGACTTTGCTGAAGCATGTGGAATGGTTGCTCTTCAACTAGATTTCACAAAAACGATGTTTATGAAAAACGGATTGGTTTCGTATGTCCCATCCACGCTCAACGGAGCGAATATCTCCGAATACTCCAGTTGTGTCTAACTAGGTAGTGAAATCAACATGTTCAACAAATTAGCGCCAGAGTTTTGGTGGAGAAATCGAGCGGCTTGAGGACCTTTCAAGAGCATCGAGAATGTAGTGAGCAAAAGAAAGAACACCTGACTCCGTGCCCAGTTTTCGACTCTACATCCTTCGTTAACGTTTGCGTTAAAAACCTGGTCGCTGCGTAAACTGGATGAGAAATCACTCAGCGTTTTCGATCGCGCAGTCGAAAAAACGACGCTAAGAGTATCTCGTTTCACACAAGTACGGGATGGGACCCGAACCTCCGACCTGCGTCAAAGATGCCGTTCTATACGTCAAACAGTCGAAAATAAGGTGGGCTGGACACGTAATGCGTATGAGTGACAACCGATGGACAGGAGCTGTTAGTAACTGGTTTCCTCGGGACGTCAAACGTACTGCAGGAAGATCACCGACCCGGTAGTTAGAGTACCTTACGAGAAGCCTAGAAGATAGAAATGATGTTCGACGAGTCGCTAAAGCGAACAGAACCCACTGGGCTACTCTTGTGCGCGACAAGGAAAAATGGAGGATTTACTGGCGCCCACTCGAGTCACTCGACGATTTGTAATACAAAATGCTTTAATATAACACCAAACGGTTATGATGACATTGTTTTTGTTCAGTTTCAGCTATGGATATTCATTGGGGTTCAGTAGTTGAGCCAGTCGTCTTAAGTTGTAACAGAGGATCCTGCTCTTGTTCAATGTCGCAGTTCACTCTAGAAATGAGTTATTCTTGTTGTATGGTTGGAGCACCGACTATTCTTAAAAACGGCGATTTTTCAAAATTCGTACGCCGTTCGTATGCCGAATATCTTCAACTCTCCGATTTTCTTTGGATGTGACGAAACAGTGCTTGCACGAATTCGTGTACTCCAAGTTCTAAAACACTTATGCGTTTAATTTTATTCAACATAATCCGCTGTTAATAGCAGGATGACGTCCATAATCTTCCTTATTTTTAACATCGAATTCGCTCTGAGATTTTTGCACGTGACGTCTTGCTGGGGCGCACGTGGTGCAATGGTCGGAGGTGCCGCGCCCGTGCAACACATACGTGGAATCGATCTCCGCGCCCATGTCCCACCATGCCCGAGTGGATTGCTGTCAACTTGACCTTTCCAGGCTCTGAAGAAGGCGAAGTCCGCTGAAACGTCAGCTTATTTATCGCGACAAGGAAAAATGGAGGATTTACTGGCGCCCACTCGAGTCACTCGACGATTTGTAATACAAAATGCTTTACTACGCCAGTGAAGTTAGTATTTGGTATAAAGAATAATTGAAGCTTTCGGCGTTGACCAATCTCTTAGGGATGCGTAATTCATCCTACTTTATTAAGCATTGTTGGAAGTTATTGGATGCATATCTGGCTTATACAATGACTCGCGGTGGCCTACCGATGTATCGAGCCAGCACTGCTATCCTCTTAGACAAGTCTGGTTTCAATTTGCCGACCCCGGAGGGATGGAAGGCTTTGTGGACCATAGGTGCGCGAACCCACTGGGATTCTCTTGCACGCGACAGGGAAAATGGAAGATTTACTGGCGCACGCTTGAATCAACGACGATCAACGGGCTACAAGTGATACAGTGTTCCCATTCATAGTAAGTCGACACAGAAATTTCCTCTTCACTGAGAAGATTGGTTCTGTTCTATTGTCCTGTGGCTTGGCTATACTCTTTGTGGTGCGTTTTGTCCACTTCCTAGATGTGTTCATTGGCTGTGTTCAAGTATCTTCACTAAATATTTTCCATTCTTCAACTTTCCTCATCCAGGTGGCCAGGTGGTATGCTGTTATGTGAGAAAAACAGTAGTTTATATATATATATATTTAAGTTAAAGGATAAAGCTCTCGGCGTTGATCAATCCCTGAGGGATGCGCCGTTCATTCGACTTCATTAAGCATCGTTGGAGGTGATTGAATGCTTATCTGGCCTTTACAATGACTCGCGGCGGCAGGCCGATGTATCGAGCCAGTGGTGCTATCCTCCCAGACAAGTCTGGCACCTCGCGTTTGCTCAACAAGAATACGAAGAATTACTCTTAGCTTATTATTTACTGCCTCCAGGGATCTTCCTCAAATGAGGGACCTCGAGCCGGTTAGTAGCGAGGCGAAGTGGCGCGTCTCCAGGTGGCGGATAGGGGGTTCATCGCGAACCAAAATTTAGCCTTTCTGAGGCGCAGGTGGGTCCAGGGGATGGACTACCTGTTTCAGCTGCGCCGACTTGGCACATACTTTCTGTATTTGCTAGGTGTATTCATGCATGCGTGTGTGGGTGTGTTCTCGCTTTATGCGGATTGTATTCTACGAGTCAATTCGGCCAAAAGTCTACAATCAAGTGACGGGGAATTATATGGGAGGCGGTTAGGAGTCGCCTTTAACAAAAAAGCTTCACGTTCACTCTGGGAGAGCCTGGCAAGCTACCCGTGAGTATACTCGGTCTCCAAGTTGAGAGCCCAGCGAGCTATACCTGGGTATCAAGATGCTAGACAGTAATATAAAAGCGGGCTGCCCCTGACCCAGAAAGAGCCCCCGATTCCGCAGCGTTGGGTACGACGAGTACGGAGAGGTTGCTAAAACCTCAGGGCTAATGGACGCTGCCTGTATAATCAAAAGTCAAAAGCGTTAGTGCAGTATAGTTCAGCAAAACCTTCTGGGGTTAGACCAAGGATCATCGACGTCAATAAATACGCCATTGCAGGACCAAAGGACCTAAAATCCAGCAGGGTAATGTAGTAGTACAGTAGAGATAGTAAACAATAGTAGGGAGGAATGCCCAAAGATACTAGACGTGATATCGCCCCGTATCCTCGCCTCAATTTTTGATGGTGGTTGATGCAATTATCAATCATGTACGACTCCAATCAGCTCTTCTTTTTCCATGGAAAGCACGTGAAAAAACGGTTAGTGTTTTCATTTGATCATCATAAGGATTCTCATCTTTCTGTTTGTCTTACTGAATCTTTTGGAGTAATAAGTTTAAAAAGGAAACGACGTATTACTGCAGTAGAAAATATACAGCCCTATAAAGCTCTCGGCGTTGGTCAAAACCTGAGGAAACTACCATGCACTCGACTACATTGAGCATGTTTGAAGGCGACTGAATGCATATCCGGCTTTTACAATAACTCACGGTGGCCTATCGATTTATCCAGCCAGTGCTGCTGTCCTTCTAGACTGCTTTTTGTACTGCTTCAACAGCAACTAATTCCATTCCATTTAATTCCTCGTCAAAATGCTTTTGATTTAGTGTGTCGCGGTTGTTTTGTTGGTGAATCACCTAATAAGTCTTTCACAAAACTTGAATTTCATGACGCAGAAGCTCTGCCGGGTTGTATTTATATCCATATGAACTCTTCTTAGAGAGCAATGTTGCAGTGGAAATTTTGCATTCTGTTAGAGAAATATGTTCTATACTGACGATATAAGTTTCATTACATCTTATGCATTAAACTTGTCATTACAGAGCTTTTCCCACGCGCGACACCACATAGTGTCAGGCAATTTAGATCCGCTATTGGGTCGACGCTGCTGGAGGCGCTGAGGGGAACTTCACGTAGTAGATACGCCGCGGCGACGGGCTGTGCAGCCAGCTTATTGTGCTCCACTGGTCTAGTAGCAATGTCTGCTATTGCTGTAGGTCCGTCCACCAAGGTTGCGAAAACTTCCTAGCCAAAAGTATCCAAGGAGGTCCATCTCATCCGGCCTATTCCTCCATGATCCGCTAGGCAGTGTCCGAGTTGACGGAGAGGCCAGGGTCGTTGAAGGTTGCTATCCTAAAGTTCATATTGTCACGCTACATCCTTGGAGACACTACGGCTAAGGTGATTATCCTACAGATGCTTGGTGAGAAGTCCGGGTCAGAGGCTAAGAAGGTAGCTAGTGGACGTGCCGCGCACTTTGTTCCGCATTTCTCGGATGGTATAATAGTAGACATATGGTTTGCAGCATGTTGGGAAAAAACCAAGTGCCAGAACGCACAAGTCTTCCAAAGGTATGACGAAGAAGCCTAAAGTGAAAAAAGCCGAACAGCACGAAGAAGGTTAAAGCTCCAAAGGCTAAAACAGCCAAGAAGCCATCAGCAAAACTGCGAAGTCGAACGCCAAGAAGCTAGAGGTTTCGGCTCTAAGACGAAGAAACTGAAGAAGTAGAATCGTCAATATGAATCCCTAATCTTCTAGAGATCTCATTCACATTTTGTATTTTTGTACGTGCTTGAATAAATGTATATCTCGTTTTTATTTTGTGGTAGGGTGGATGGGTGTCATCATAGATCTGTCATCATGTTAAGTGTGACTGCGTGTGGATATCGATACCTGTATCGATTTAGTTCTCTCGCTGCTTCCTATTCGTGTTACTGATTCAACTCTTGGTCCTCTGTACTCTAACTTTTCAGAACAGAGTTGTATTAGACTAGAATCACACCTTCCGGTGAGGCCTTCTGCTACACACAGCTCCCTTCAAGCTGCAGTGTGCAAGGTTTGGGATGGCGAGTGAGTCAATAAACTTGTGCATTGAAGACGTAGATGCGTCGTTCTGTTATCTTTGAGTGCCAATAGATCCTATGTTACTTTAAGGTTCTCTCGACTCTTTCTGCACGTGTCAGGTAGTTCGTTTGGTAGTTGCTTCCCTTTTTCCACCACCCATCTACGACTTGTTGTGAACAGGTCAAGGAATGCGCTTCACCATTCTTGTTAAATCTTTTCCTGTTCTTTTGTTGTCACCGTCTACGGACGTGGCCAGGTGAGGCTGATGCCTAAGTGGTATGCACTAGAATGATTGTTTGCTTCAATGGTTCGAAGAGAACCTTGCTGCGTCTACATTAGGATTCTTGCGGTTCAGCAAAGATATGTCAACCGCCTAGCCAAGAAATTTGTAACTTTAGCTTCAATGTATTAAGTGCTATTTATAGTCCTTCAAGTGTGGCCGCTTGTCCACGGATACTACAAAGCTGGGCGCTAACGTTCGGTCTAACAAGAAGTGAAAAATATTCCAGTCGCTTTGGAAACCGCACTAAAATGAAATAAACGGCGAAGTTTTGTGTCAAGCATGTCACGGCATTTTAAATAACACAGTTAAAAACGCTCGTTTATTCTGAACAACCAAAAACCAACGATGAACCTGACAATCTTTCTGGGACGTTCAGAAAAAAAAGTCAACCAATCTTCAAGCAGAGTCCTAGTCGAAAAACGGAACCACTTGTATCCCCTGTAGTCTCGCTGATCGTCGAGTGACTCGAGCGGGCGCCAGTAAATCTTCCATCTTTCCCTGTCGAGTGCAAGAGTAGCGCAGTGGGTTCTGCTCGCTCTAGGGACTCATCGAGTCTTATCATATCTTTCTTCTAGGCTCTTCGTGAAGAACTCTGACCATCGACTCGGTGGTCTTCCTGCAGTGCGTTTTCCATCCAGAGGAATCCAGTCACTAACCGCTTTTGTCAATCGGTTGTCATTCATTTGCACTACGTGTCTAACACATCTTATCTTCGACTGTTTGGCGTATAGAACAGCATCTTCGATTTTTATCGTTGGCACAGGTCGGAGCTTCGGATACCATCTCTTACTTGTGTGAAACGAGATACACCTAGCATCATCCTTTCGATTGCACGTTCGATAACGCTGAGTGATCTCTCATCCAGCTTACGCAGAGACCAGGATGCTGACGCACAGGTTAGAGCAGGAAGAACCGTTGAGTCGAAAAGGTGGGCACGGAGTCGGGTGTTCTTTATTCTCCTCACTACAACCTCGATGCTCTTGAAAGCTCCCCAAGCCGCTCGTTTCCTTCTGCTCAGCTCTGGAGCTAAGTTGTTCATCATATTGATTTCCCGACTTAGATAGACACAAGTGGAGCATTCGGAGATATTCGCTCCGTTGAGCGTGAATGGGGCCTACGAAACCAATCCGTTCCCATGAACATCATTTTTGTGAGATTTAGTTGGAGACCAATCTTTCCACACGCTTTATCAAAGTCGGTAAGCATACGTTCCACTTGCCTAATGTTTGATGTTATAAGGACGATGTCATCAGCCGAACAAAGATGGTGTAATTGCCGACCATCAATTTTTACTCGCATGTTGTCCCATTCCAATGTTCGCATGACGTTCTGGAGGGTGGCGGTAAATAGTTTTGGCGAGATTGTATCGCCTTGCCTAACCTCTCTTTTGACGTCGATGTTAGTGACGTTGTACAATGGCGATTCTTGGTTGTGAAATTTTTTTACAGCTCACGAAGAATTTTCATGCACTGATTAGGGAATCCTTGACTATCAAGGGCTTCCATAACTGCTTCTATCTCAGTTGAATCAAAGGCCTTCTGTAGAACGATGGAAGTGAGACAGAGCGGTCTTTTGTACACCACGTTACTTCAATGAGCCTTGTTATCGTGTGGATGTAGTCCATCGAACTAAATCCTTTCGGAACCCTGCTTGCTCACATGGCTGTCCGTCGTTGAAAAGTTTGTAGACGACAGACAGCAAACAGATGGGCGGTAGTTGCCTATATCGTGTAGGTCACCCTTCTTGAACAATAACACGGTCTTGCTGGTCTTCCACTGAGTAGGGACCTTGCATTCAGACAGGTAACGTGTGAAGCGCCGAGCTAATGTGTTTACGAGGACTGGCGGAAGGTTCTTCATGTGTTCTGGTTTCATCCTGTCCAGACATAGTGTTATTCGATCTTTCATCGACGAAATAGCATGCCGGATTTCAGAAGGGAGAACCGGTGGTGCAAGATATCCATCCTCTTTTATTTCATATGACTGGAGGTGAACTTGGCTATCGAAGAGATCTGAGTAGTATTTGTGAATGATTTGTTCCGTCTAGGCGTCGGTGTGCAATCATCTTAGTCTTGCAAATGTCGAAGCTTCGGTGGGTTTTGCGAATACTTCCAGCCTCTGCAGCTTCGATCATTACTGCTGCTCTTCTCTCTATAAAGATCTTCTTTTATCGCCTGCCTGCATTGGTTCGAAAGTTCGGACGTTAGTTCGCGGTTGCCTGCAGCTCGTGAGATTCCAGGCTGGGGTATCGACTCCAGAGTTTCTGGGGACAGACGTTCGTAGACGGCGTGGAATGGGTGGCGTCGTCTCGTCTCCAGCAGGCCGATGACGTCGTACCATATCCTTCTCGCTTGCATGAGCAAGTGTTCTATCGAGATCTGGGATTCAAGTGTACGCGCATTGTAGGCACAGATCGACACCATATATCCTCGTGATCCAGCGGCTTCCATTGGCCCTGAGATTTTAGCAACATCTCCGTGCTCGTCATACCCAACGCTGCGAAATTGGGGGCTCTTTCGGTGTTAGGGGAATGAGGCCCGTTTTTTTTACTGTGTTTAGCATATTTGATACCCAGGTATAGCTTGCTGGGCTGTGAACTTGGAGACCGTTTATACTCACGAGTAGCTTGCCAGGCCCTCCCAGAGTGGACGTGGAGCTTTTTTGTTGCAGGCGAATCATAACCGCCTCCCATATACATCCCTGTCACTTGATTGCAGGCTTTTGGCCGAATTGACTCGTAGAATACAATCCGCATAAAGCGAGAACGAACCCACACACGCATGCATGAATACGCCTAGCAAATTCAGAAAGTATGTGCCAAATCGGTGCAGCAGAAACAGGGAGTCCATCCCCTGGATCCACCTGCGTCTCAGGGAAGCAAAGGTCGCTCCTAGCGACTAACCGGCTCGAGATCCATCATATGACGGAGATCCGTGGAAAAGCGGAATATCTTCGTGAAATAATGATTCAAGGAAGAGTGCTGGAAACCTCGCAATGCTTGCTGTGGGGTCGTACAAGAAATAATGGAAACGAACTTAATGTGAATGTGTCGTTTTCTTGTTCAGCAATTGCGAGGTTGTTATACAGCATACATTTGCTTCCATAGAAAAACACAATACAATAGAACAGTAGGTGACGTTTCGGCCGAATCGCCTTCTTCACAGCCGCGTGACCTGGGGCCATACCTCAGGCTAATCCATTAACCTGACACAGGCACAGTCCTCGCCCATGTAGTACTGTATGCGGCTGCTATCCACAGACTAACTTAGATACAAGAAATAAACGCTAAGTGTTCAAGTGAAGCTGTTTCTTATGCAAATACAAATTTATTTGTTAAGTTTTATCTGCTAGGGTTATGAAAGCGTTTGGTTGAGCAGATCGCATCTTAATTTGACCTTTCCAGGCCCTGAAGAAGGCGAAACCGCCGGAACGTCAGCTGTTGTATCCTAATAAATTCTATAATAACAACGTCGTGTCTGCTTATTGAAATAAAACATCGAATGTTCTAACCTTCCTCATGTTCTAACCTCACTGACCTACTGTGTTTACAAACAGTTCACATCGATCTAGAACTGTATAGGTGGATGTTTTTACGAAGCGAAAAAGCCAGTTGGTATTCAAGCATATGGAAAGATTATAACAAACAACACTATGATCAAAACAAATAGATATCGAGAGCTACCAGGTTCGAAAACACTTGATGGCTAGTAATTATAAAGGAGAGCAAAGCAAATTCGCAAGAGGAGGTTAACTACGCTTCCACCTAAAAATAGGACCAAAATTAAGCCTAGAGGAATAAGCAGCGTCGAAATATGAGAAACATAACTAAGAACATCTCTACTAGATAGGATCGCGTAGTATTAGAAGTAGAAGTGGAAATTGCCCTGCATTAGAGATGTCGTTAACTACAAGTAAGGTTTTGATTCCCGTTAGCACGGAGCAATTTGAGCATCCCACCTCTATCGTACCAGAGAGGATTTTAGTCGAGATGTCCAGAAAATACTCACTTCGATCTCGATCATAGAAATATTCGCACAATTTCGTACCCATGAAGAGACTGTCTTCTTGTGCACTTTCCAACATTTATCTCTTTCAACAGGCCCGCTTCAGCCACGAAACACCGTCGTTGAAGATCAGGTTCGCTCGAAAGATTCCATAGCAGCGCGATTTAAATGCGTTTAATTTTTTTCCGCACAACTAGAACATGATAGCGATCTAGGACTAACCGCATGTAAACGACGACCAGGATTCCATTGCTACCCTCCATGCCGTTTTATTTATAGGATTCATGAGATTTCAGGAAATACGTGCTAAAAAATATTTCAAATATTCGTTCTGCGTTTATCTGAATGGACTCGGGTAGCGCTGAGGTCGGAGGCACCGTGCAATACACATGGGATAGATCCCCGCGCCCCAGGCCCACCAAACCCGGGGCAATTGCTCCGGGGTTGGCACATTGGTACCACACTGGTCTGGGAGGATAGCAGCGCCGGCACAATACATCGGTGGTCCGGCGCGAGTCATTGTAAAATGAATTTGAATGTATAGCGCATCCCTCAAGGATAGATCAGCGCCGAGAGCTTCAGAGCTTTTAACACTACCGTACTTCCAAGTATTGTTCAAGAGTCGTCGATCAAAGAATCTCACTTAAAAACGCCAAATGAGTAGGATATATTACGAATGTAACATTTATGCAAGGAGGTTCTATGCATTCGTTCTGATATCGTCAAGATATCAACACACGGCGATACTTCTTTTCCGAATCATTCCAGTATGCTCCACGGATAGTTTGCTGCCCCATTGTCGCACGCACATTTGCGTACCGTTGACATCAATCGATAGTGTAAATCGGTGTTCATTGTACAGAATGGGTTTTAGTGCTTTGTGTGGCTTCATCTTTGTTAGGTTTTAGAATGTGGTCGAGATGATCAGAACGGAATGGACCTTATTATCAGTGATTGTCTCGATGCTTTTATCAGCAGTTATAGAAGGAATTCGTGTAGAAGGTGGTCTGATCATAACTGATTTCTGAAATCATCAGATTTTCCCACAGGGTTATGCTGTTAGCTCTCGTTTAAGGTGTGTGGAATACGACTCTGGAGCATGTGAAGTTCGTAAGTAAGTTCGGATTTCAACAAACAGATCCGTTAGATCGGGAGAATACTCGTGGTTTCGTGTTTGGCAATGTTACGTCAAGAAATGTCGTCAACTCTACTGGTATGTCGTAGAAATACTCTGCGGGATTCTTTCATATTGTAGGGAAGGCATATAGCTGCATTGAAAATGGGTCGTACTAATCTCGGCTACTGACATGCTGGTTTTTGGAACCTTCCAAGCGGTCTGTACTTATAACTACGTAGCTCTGGTATGACGACTACTAACCCAAGCTTATTTTAGGACGTTTTTTAAACACAGTTTTAGTGGAATCCGGGCTTTAAAATGTGATGTGATGCCGTTTTCTAGGGCTTTTTATCTTCAGGACAATTCTTATTCGCTTTAGTCCCACATTCATTGATAGGATCGTTTCACAGTGATTCCCAGTATTCAATGTCATGCGGTACAATGATGAAGGTACTGCTCTTGTTCTATACAGTTCGGTGTTATCCAGTGGATGTATTGCTTCATTTTTTTTTGAATGAGCTTCTCTAAATGTAACTTTCAAAAGTTTTAGGGCATCAGCAGACTTGGTTATGATTCTCGATGCTTTACGGATGGCTCTCGTGGTGACGTTTTTAGATGGGTTCCTTGTTCGAAAGGTCGATTATGTCATGTATGTATTTTTACGTTAGTTTTTTGTAATGCGCAGTGTCTTAAACCACTACCAGGATCTACCACGTCCTAGTATGAACCTAGCAGTATGGTGGCACTTCTCCTTTTTATCCACAAGGGCAGCGACTGCCTATGGTGGTGACGAGTTGGGACAGACTTTCGCTAGGCTGACCTCGGGAACCGCAATGACTAGACCACTATAACTCCGGAAAAGTTGAACTTATGCTGGGGCTCGCACAACCAATGAACACCGGCCATCCAACTATCTAAGTATGCCCAGTATTAGATTACTTCATAGTATTTATAATATGTTGATTTGTTAACAGGAAGAGGAAGACCCAAATTTAGTGGTGCCAGGTTGCCAGCTAACAATGCAAGTTGAAGAACCATCTACTGCTGAGTACTGGTTTGTCTTTTTTTATCATGTAATTGCCAGTTTTATTTCATTGGTACTGTTTATATTACTATTTATTTCTACTTATTATACTATTATATTATTATTATACTATATATCATTGTGTTACTGTTTTATTTCATGCTTTTTCTCATCACAGCTTATCGTTGACGTAGACAAATCTGGTTCTTACATGACTCATGTACATAGATCTGTGTCATCAAATAGTTAGATCTAGTCGAACGAAAAAAATATGTCGTAGAATGTTGGCATTATCGAAAATCAATAGAAATCGGAAACCCACTATAGTAGATCTAAGCCCAATTGTTAGAGTAGGTGTTGAAATCCGTTATTTTGTGGTCAGTGCTTTTCATTTATAAAGTTAAAGTCGCACTAAAAGACTTCGAGAAGGGGCTGCGATTTACCGTTCTAGCACATAACGCCGGGCGTGAGCGCAATACATCTGATGTGGGAATGAAACATTCCTTTGGGTCTGCATATCTTTGTTCCGAGGTGCAAGTTATTTTATATTATCGAGATAAAATGTTTTCTTGAACATACGATATATATATATATATTTATTTATTTATTTCACTTTTTTGCGTTAAGCTCCTCATTTCGAAAACGAAAGCAGCTGAGCAAGCGTGTCTACCAGAACGCAATCGTTTTCCCCATCCCACCATTTACGTTTCCAGCTGCAGCTGTTCGGTTGAACATGGTGAAAATTAGATTTGAGTTTCATTTTTAATTTCGTAAAAGTTTTATTTTTAACGCACTTAAAATTGGAGAACTCCCGTTTAAAATCTATATATATGACTGGGCGATAGAGCAAGGGCTGTTCTACGAATCTTTGTTGTTTCCAACTCATCAGAGTCTCTAATGGCTGTAAAATCGTCGAATGTTGTCGAGACCTGGCGTTGTATTCTGTATATCTATGCAGTATGGTTTGATAGTTTCGTCATTACGGTTTGTAATATGCATTTTATAGGTTTTATATGCTTATATCCATGGATCTCCCTCATATGAGGGATCTCGAGCCGGTTAGTCGCGAAGCTACGCGGCGCGTCGTCAGGTTGCGGGTAGGGGGTTAATCGCGGACCAAAAGCGACCTTTGGTTCCCTGAGACGCAGGTGGATCCAGCGGATGGAATCCCTCTTTCTACTGCTCCGATTTGGCATGGCTGTGTTCCCGTTTATACGGATTGTACTCTACGATTCAATTCGGCCATAAGCGTGCAACCAGCTGACATAATTATATGAGAGCGGTCAGGAGTCGCCTTCAACAAATAAGATTCATGTCCACTTTTGGAGAGATTGCCAAGCTACCTGTGAGTATACCCAGCCCCACGTTCAGAGCTCAGCGGGCTATACGTAGGTATCAAAAGGCCAACCACAGTAAAGTAAACGGGCCTAATTCCACTGATCATGAAAGAGTCCCTGATACGGCAGTTTTGGGCAGGACGAGTACGGCGATGCTGGTAGAAGCTCAGGGCCATTCTATGTTGCCTAAATCGCCGAGCACTAAGGTGACGATCTGTACCTACAATGCAAGAACACATCCGAGTCCACGATAGAAGAAATGATCATGCAAGCAAGAAGGATAAGGTAGACGTCATCGGCCTGGACAAGACGAAACGACGCTGTCCATTTAACGCCTTCTATGAGACAGGAAAAGAATTGCTCCTCGAAATATGTGATAACAGAGCAGTCGGTGGCGTCTGTATTTTCGTCCACACGAGTTAGTCCTTGAACATCGAGTCATTCGAACAATTAGCAATCCGAATCGGAGGTTTACTATTGAAACCATGTGGATCAACACCGGCTTTGGCAATCCTCGTCGTCAACGTGCCGAAGTTACGCTGTGAAGAAGACGAAGTCAAAGCGTTCTTCATGAACGTCGAGAACTTCTACAGAGAGGGCCATACATTTTTCTAACTCATTATTGGGGATTTTAACGCTAAAGTTGGACCTACAAGAACGTCTGAGGAACGTCACATTGGGACCCACGGATTAGAATGGAACGAACAGGGTGAGCGGCTCACTGAGTTTATCATGGCGACCAAAACCATCCATGGTAACTCGCAATTCCAGAAGCGTCATCGTCAACGATGGACGTGGGAATCTCCCAATGGAGAGTACCATAACGAAATAGACCACATCATAGTAAATAGGAAGTTTTGCCTAACCGACTTCGTTGTTGTCCCAGAATTTTACACGGGATCAGACCACCGTCTCGTTCGTGCAAGGTTCTATTTCTCATGGAAAGGAGAAAATGCCACTAAATTCAAAAGCCGAAGTCCCAGAACCACCGCAACCTGGGAATTATTCAATTTATTAGTCGGCTGTTGGGAAGATGCCGTTGTCGATAACATCAACGAGGAATGCGATCATGTCATCCAACATCTTCATAGCGCTATGAAAGCTGAGAATTCGAAAGTAGTCAAGGGATGTCTGTCTCTAGAAACGAACTGATACGCCAGCATTGAATCCTTCGAGCTGCTGGTAACTGCCATTTCACGTCCGAACTTGGAAAACAGTGTAGACAGGCGATGAAAGGTCTTAAAAAGGAAGAGCAGGAGTTATGATCGAAGCTACAGAAGCTGGGGGAAGCATTTGCAAAGACCGTTGAGGCATCGCCAACTACAAAACCAAGATGATTGCAGTTCGACGCCACGAATTCTGCTCAAATCTCTTCAATAACCAGGTCCTCCTGTCATCGTATGAAATAAAGCTGGATGGGTGTGTCGTCATACCGGTTGCATAAGATTTTTAAAACTAAAACTTCACCATTTTACAATGATATCAACTTCGCGTTCAAAAAGGGGTTAGGCAAGACGGCACCATCTCGCCAAAATTATTTACCGCCACCCTTAAGGATGTCATGCGAACATTGGAATACGGCAACATTGGAGTGAAAATTCGGTCGGCAATTACACCATCTTCGCTTGGCTGATGACATCGTCCTTATAACACCAAGCATTATCCAAACGGAACGAATGCTTGCCGACTTTGATAAAGCGTGTGGAAAGATTGGTCTTCAACTAGATCTCACAAAAACGATTTCCATAAGGAATCTATGGGTTACTTATGCTCCATTTACGCCTAATGGAGCAAATATCTTCAAATGCTCTATTTACGTTTATTTAAGACGGGAAATCAACATGACGAACGACGTAGTTTTAGACTTGAGCAAAAGGAAAGGAGAGGCTTGGGCAGCTTTCAAGAGCATCCAGGATGTAGTGAAGAGAACAAAGAACACCCGACTCAGTGCTCACCTTTTCGACTTAGTGTTATTTTCTGCGTTAACGTCAAAAACCTGGTCGTTGCGTAGACAAGATGAAAAATCAGTCAGTGTTATTGAACGCGTAGTCGAAAAGGCGATGCAAGGAGTATCCCGTTTCACACAAGGGATGGGATCCGAAGCTCCGACCTGCGTCAACGATTCAAAATCAAAAATGCTGTTCTATACACCATGCTGTCGAAGTTAATTTGGGCCAGACACGTAGTCAATATGAAAGAAAACCGATGGACAAGAGCCGTTAGTGACTAAATTTCTTGGGATGTCAAACGTATTGCGAGAAGACCACCGCCTCGATGGTCAGAGTTCTTCACGAAAACCCTAGAAGAAAGGTATGATACGTAGTGAATCTCTGGAGATCCTACTGGTTTTCTCTTACACGCGACAAGGAAAAATGAAAGATTAACCGGCTCCCCCTTGAGTCACTCGACGTTCTACGGTACTACGGGTGATACAGTTGAGATGCTTATTTTTATGTTATATGATTAAATAGTCTATACAATACCTTTAACACTTCGGAAGTCTGTTTAAACTTAGCCTTACAGCAGAATGAGTTAAATTATGGATCCTATCTTTGTTCAAAGGTTTTATGGACCTATTGGGGGTGGTACACTTTAATTCGATTGATCACTGCAGACGGTTTCTGTTTTTACCATTACACTTATCTAGTCATTTGTTATATTTAGTTACGTCGTTCTTCTCATTCGATATTATAGAGGGAAGAGTTTGTAAAGTTTTCGTTTTGGTTTGTAATTTTTAGAAAAACTACAAGTCGTCAACTTTTGCGTAGTTGCAGGTACATAGTACTAGTGGCCTGCAAACTTGACAATTCGTGCAACTGGACCCAATCGAAATCGGATGTTTTGGTTGAATATGACATATGGTTAACAAATGGACGACCAGGTTCTCCGGCTGCTAATCCATTGACGTGGCAATTTTCTTTCGATGAGCAGGTTTTTTCGCGTTTAAAGATTACTTATATATCCAAAGATTTACAGATAAATTTTTTTTGCATCTTTAGAAATAGATTCTTGTTTATCATACGTGACTCCTATTCACCTTCCGTCTATATACTTCAGTCATTTTATCACATGGTTCTTGTTGGGTTCGACTCGTAACGCACAATCGGCAGACACGGACATGTGCGTGGATATGATTATGCCTTTGAACAATAATTCGCAAATACGGAGCGGGGAACTCTTTAAATCCACCACCCTATTGGACAAGCATATGGTTGTGTTTTGTTCGTTTTAACCTCTACCGTTGCTTGGAGAGGTTACATATGACATCAAGACTAACCGAATTATTCACTTGAACACCGATGATTTATCTGATCCGCCTGTGGATGTCGGCCATCTTCCCAATGTCTCGTTCCGGACACTTTTCTTTTCGTTTCTGGCGTCCTTTTGAAGTCAGCTCTCCAGTCGTCGTAGTCCTTTTGTCGCCACCTCTTGCCACTTCATGTGCCCATATATTTTTCACTTTCTAAGTGACTACTGTGAAAAGGGAAGACGATATTATTTCCAGTGATCAACACTGTGTAGTCCAGTATGGTGTAGTATAATATCAGTAATACTACTTTATACGACGTTTTTTTTGGTAGTATGCAGAATTTTCGACGTGATTAAAGGAAGGGCGTAATCACATTACTGCCCTATAGTGAAGTGCTGGTAGTACCGAAATGTCGATATGAATCCCTCCCTCAGTATATCGAATTGGTTTTGTGAGCGTCATTGCGCATCACACTTAGAACCTGAGAAGACGCCTGTCCAAACCATAAGCCACGGCAACAATTTGATAATTCACTATTATCTAGTTAAATTATTGAATTTTTTCTCGAAATTTTAATGCTTTTAGTTTTTCCATTTTTCAACAGTTACATAATTTTGTTTAGAATACGCTAGAAATTTACATGATTACATTATTCATATATCTTGTGCTTTCTGGAATAATGGCACGTGGGTTGCAGTTGACCAAACGAAGCACTCCTCCTGTCAGATTGAGGTGACTTTTTTACATCTTGATTGAATTCCTCGTCTTCTTTGTGATATTATTTATCATCTTATGTCTTTCTCTATTTATTTGTTTTGTGATTCCATAGTTTTTTTTTGTAACAAAACAATTCTTAACAGATTCACAACGACAAGAGTCACATGAGTCGTTTCTCGCCATGAATAATTTAATCTATCATTTCAACTTTAGACAACCATGTCTCGGCTTATAACTTGCTTACTTACTTCTTACTTGAACGGCCCGTCTTCACTGGTTGTGCGGGCCCTAGCATAATCATCATTTTTCGGAGATTTGCTGGTTAAGCCATTGTGGTTCCCTGGAATTCCGAGGACAGCCTGGCGAAAGTTTGCCCTGTCGTCACCACGACAAGCAGTCGCGGCCCTTGTGGATCAGAGGGGGACTTGCCACCATGCGACTTTGATACCAAGACGGTGGCGGTTCATGGTACGGGTTTATTCTTAGCTAGTGTTCTTGATGGAAACGACGGATTCCTTCTCAGCGTGGGAGACCCTGCGGAGGGGTGGTGAATCTCTCCGCTGTGCGTCGCAGTCCGACACCTAGAAACATCTCCTAGCCACGATGAGGCGGTAAACCGTTGGGTGGCTTATAATATAGTTTATCAATCGAAATAAACCCATTTGGGTTCTTAATCTGTTGCCAATTAGACGAAAGTCTTCTTATTCTAGAACGATAGTGTTTTGATTTTTTGGAGCCCATGAGCGGTCCTTTATTTCTCGCTATCATTCATCCAGGCTTCATTCTAGTCATCCAAACCACCGAATAAGCGAAATTTCATCTAGAAGAGCAAGCGCTTGGCACATAAAACCAAGTGCATTGTCTATCATTTGTCGCTGAGACGTAACACATGCGACCTGCCTGTGCTAAACATATCTGTGTGGGTGCGCGTGGGTGTGAGTGTGTCTCTGTGTGCTCAAATATTTCCGCAGGGGCTTATCATTGAATTGCCCGAGTTGGTCACAAATTCCTATTCCCTTTCTCACTATCGTGATACAGATTGCTCTCAGCATCGCCGTCCGATAACCCTGAGTGGCTCCTCATTCTTCTTATGTAGCATCAAGGTGTACCCAGTGTACTTTAAGGCAGGACGAATGGTAGAGTGGAAATGCGGGGATAGAGTCAGATGTTTTTTTTTCCACGAAATCGTCGATGCTCCTGATCGTTTTTAAACCGCTTGTTTTATCCTGTTTTGCTCTGAAGCTAATTCGTTCATCATGTTGATATCTGGTCGCAGATATACATCACTGTGAAACGTGGAGGTATTATTTCCGTCGTGCGTGAATGGAGCATAGGAAACAAAGCCGTTTTTCAAAGAACTTCGTTTTCTTGACGTTTTGTCGAAGACCAGTCTATCTATAAGTGTTCTGTGAATAGGCTCACCTGCATTCCAACTTGTTGATGCCTTAAATTGTAGAAATGAAATCATTAGAAATGCTTTGTGGTCTAGTTGGTAACATTGATTTCCACTCATATGTCGTTCCTAGGTACTAAGTCACTCCATACTTCTTCTTCTTGAAAGACATTAATTATCATTTAGATGTGGCTTGTTGTAGTGAGTCCTTTTAGAAAAACTGCTTGCTTTCGTCACTGTCTTTCGCTCAGTATCCTGTCTTTTCCATGGATGGTAACTCGAATGAAGAACTTTACACCACAGATATTAAGTAGATTGAGCGATAATTATGTATGTCTCCTTATGCAGTAACACGTTCTTACTGTTCCGTTGATGTTATATGTGCTTTATTGGAGTTAATGCATTCCCTTAGGGCAGTCGTTTCTTTCGGCATGTCAAGTATTCGTGTTATCCAGTACTGTAGTTAGAATTATGAATATCAAAAGTTGTCGAGAAATGAAATTTGTCGCAGTATGTTAATGGCGCAGTTGCCTAATTTTAAAAATACTTAAACCAGTTCTTCTGTATTGCAGTGGCGACTTATTTTATAAACGTTTGTTCAATTCCTATGTTTATTTGAAATGTTGAACAGGATTTCTAATAGTGCAAAATTCCAGATTCCTCAATTTAGTTATCACTATGAAAACTGCCGGTATTGCATTACAATCATTAAATATCTTTGTGTTCGCTTTTGATGGGCAGGGCTTATTTTTTGCCAGAGTGATTGGAGAGATTTTAAGGTATGTGTTAGGTAGCACCAAGGAAGTCCATTCAAGGGACAAATCTGTTTCAGAATTGTTAGCATTGAGTTGTTATGGTTGTTGTTATTGTTATTATCACGAGGTTGGGGACTCTATCCATGGGGTGCGGAGCCGTCACGCACTTGTATTATTTCATGGGCTATCTTGGCTGGGGCGAATATTATTCTGTTTCTTTGCAATTTTGTAAGTTATATCTCTATTCTATTATTAAACTCTCTTGCCAAATACTGTCGATTTGATTTTTAAACCCACCATCATTTAACCTCGACACACGACATTGATGAAGATGTTTATTCGGTTAACGTTTTGATGTCTTCATCTTCATCAAAACCGATGATCCGAGTCGGTGGTCTACAATTGTTCGTCACTGCTATGAAGACGCCACATCGATGTGACAAACAACTGTGGATCACCGACTCGCATCATCCACTCTAATGAAGACGACGTCAAAAGGTTAGCCGAATAAACATCTTTCTCAACCTCTGTGAGCGCATCAATTTAAATACGTGTTGATTGTCGATTTATTCAGATGTTTGTTTATGACATTTTACATGATGTGAACGTGTTCACTTCATGGCCGGGATTCGGCCAGTTGGTTATTAGAATATTCTTAACGTTGTGGTTTCTTGTAGAGATCAGACGTCTCATAACAAGGTCAGTTTTATTATTACAATTTCATTACCAGTCTTTTTGTGTTTTCACTCCTTTTTCGCCTTATATTAGTTGTATTTTCGCATTTAGAGAGCAGTTTGAGGAGCGAGCAACATTTGTCGCTCATATTGGAGCTGGTTTCCTTGTTTGGTTCATTTATCTCCCAGGCCTTGGTGTTGTTACGTCATTTATATCACAACTTTGGCGATTCAAAATTATTCTTGGTCAGTAGTTTGTTTAATTCTGTTCTGATTACAGCTAGTCTTTCTTTCCTGTAAATACGTCGCTTGTTCAATTTTCTTAATTAAGCAGTGGGTTGTTTACCAACTGTTTGACCAACGGTATAGGTTCTGAGGTTTTTGTTAAAGATCGTTTCTTAACTGCTGGTTAATGAACAAATTTTTGTTATTGTTGAAGTAAAGAGAGCGATTCTCAATATTCTTTCAATACTATGATTTAACAAGAAACTAGTTCAGGAATTACAACATTTGCTAACTGTATTGCTATTGCTTGTTTGGTGCACCTTTTCTGGCCAACCAGTTCGTATAGGAAGTTTTTCCATGATGAGCTCAAGTACGTGGTTTATTCTTGTTTAGATATTCTTCCTTCTAAATCGATTCCACACCTCTAAGTCAAGTGTTCAAAGGTAGTTATCCATATTTATATATCATTTTTACGATTTCTGTCATAAAAGATATGAAAGAGCAAAGTGTGACATGTCGAACAAATTGTAGACTACTGTTCGACATTGAGTGGTGTAAGTCTTGTCAGTCGTAGTTTCAGCCAACATCGGCGGATGGATAGAGCAGAGTCACATGATATGCATGACCTGGAAATGCTTTTATTCCAATCCGATAATTCTGATTCTGATTCTCCTGAAGTTAATGTCGACAATGCACTACGTTCAATTTGATTACTTCACAACTAACCTTTTAAACGGGAAGTCTATCATCGATCCTACGAGCGGCATAAAATGTCTGCACGGTTAAGTGAAGCGTGGTGAATTTGTTATTTGTTCTTTCGGAGGTGCAGTAGGACGAGTTTCTATTAAATTGAGACTTCAATTGGAAAATAACATTTAACTTGCTATTATAAGTTTCATTGTACATAGTTGTTTTAATTTATGAATTTCTAAATTGTTTTCATAGTTTTGGTGAAGCAGTAGGAATTTTCTATGGTTCTGTTTGATTACAAGCGGCTCATCTAACAAAGCATCCAAATTCATTGAAGATGTTGTTAATAACAGTTTATGCAGAAGTTCGTGATATTTGCAAGCAATTTCTTATAAGTAGATATCTACTACAACAGTTCATTGATCATTGTTTGTAAATTAAGAGTTTCTTAATTTTATTGTTTCACTTAGAGAAAATATTAAGCGAATGACTGGAGAACTTTTCTTGCCTTCTTTTATTGGTTATTTTTGTGGGTACAAACAACAGTGATTGTGATTAATTGTTCTTTCAAATAAATATGTGTCATTATCTTTATATAAATTTTTATGTAATAACAATAATGTCAATTTCAATCTACTCGGTATTACTTGCATATGGGTTATTTCAGAGCTCATCTCAAGAGTTTGATTTAAAAAGGATAAAGCTCTCGGCGTTGATCAATTCCTGAGGGATGCACTATGCACTCAACTTCATTAAGTATCGTTTGGAGGTAATTGAGTGCATATCTAGCCTTTAAAATGACTCGCATTGGCCTACCGATGTATTGAGTCAGTGCTGCTATCCTCCCAGACAAGCCTGGTACCAATTTGTGAACTCCGAAGGGATAGCAGGCTTGGTGGGCCAGGGGCACGAGAATCGACCCCATGTGTATTGCATGGCACCTCCGATCACGACGCCACACGCACCCTTAGTTTGAGTTATGGATTAGAAAATTCTGTGTTTTATAACAACCATATAGCCAAGCCGTATCTGTAACCGTGTGGTATTTTCTATCGTACAATGCATGTAGTCCTTGACTGCTACTGATAATGTATACCAATGCAAGAGATGGCATTTGTTTAACTGGCATTTTTCGAATAGAAATTCAGGACGTTTTATAGTGTAGAGAAGCTGCGGTCGTATTGTTTGGTGTTCTCAATAAGGGTCGATCCATTGTAATATACATTGTTCACTGGTAACACTAAGACTGTTGCCATCGATGACAATCTACTAGCCAAAAGAGAGCAAGCCTACTCCAAACCCAAAAGAGAACACCATTTCGTGTGAAGAAAACTCGGAAACGCTCTGACATGGTTATCATAGCGTTAATGAGGAACATGCTCAGCCAGAATTTTAGTAGTGGACGAGGAGAGGGGTTCACTAGTTTCAAGATGCAGCTAGGCCACAAAAAATGTACCTCCATGGAATGTTGTTGTAATAGAACGAACGAATGGAAAAATCGTTGGTACCCGTTAGATTTTTGGGGATGAGCAGTTCATCTGTCCAAGTAAACGAGAGATGTCGACGAAAAAATCGTACTAAATGTAGTGCTAACGAGTATTTTGAATTAATATGTGCGAGTAAGGACGAGTTGTGCTCAGCTCAATTTAATGGGAATTGATTAATGCCGAATGAGTTACAGGTCAATCAACTTTACCGGGTCAACCAAGTCTCCATACCTTTGCTGTCAGTAAAAACTAGATCACAATGTCAGCTCGTGTTTTGTTCCTTGAAAGTGAAGACCGCTACTGCATATACCAGAGCAACTTTTAAGCATGAACGTGGATGCAACGAAGGACTACTGGATAGGCAAATTGTAAATGACTATATTTTTGCTTTACACAGGCATCGTAATTTAGATATTGCCTGTTAATGTAGGCTATAAAAGGATAAAGCTCTCGGCGTTGATCAATTCCTGAGAGATGCACCACGCACTCGACTTCATTAAGCATCGTTTGGAGGTGATTGAGTGCATATCTGGCGTTTACAATGACTCGCATTGGCCTAGCGATATATCGAGCCAGTGCTGCTATCCTCCCAGACAGGTCTGGTACCAATTTGCAAACCCCGGAGGGATAGAAGGCTTGGTAGGCCAGGGAAGCAATGATCGATTTCACGTGTATGTTGCAGGGCGCCTCCGACCACTGCGCCACACACGCCTCCAATGTAGGCTATAGGTTGGCGAGTCGTCAAGCAGTACTGCTTTGTGCCTTAAAGTTAGAGGTTGTCGAACATACTGAACACTTGAACGCCAGGTCAGGTCAGAAGATAAAAGAGGTATTAAACCAGAAGAGAGGAAGTCAATGCAAAGACGACCTCAGTGGTGCAATGGGTAACACATGAGTCTCCAGGAAGGGTAATCGCGGGTTCGGTATGGATTGGGGTCCACGTTTTGGAAAAATCTCAGCCTCTTAGTGGTTCTATGTCACAAGATACCTTGCCGTGAAAAGTAATAATAGGCAGGAAATGAAAAGTTCTCACTGAACACCTCCGCCTACTTCACTAAGCGAGAAGGCAGGTTTTAAAAGACGCCAAGCTTTTGAGTTGCAGTGGATGACATTAGCTCTGGACAAAAGCAGTGGCAATCAGAAATCACGAAGGAGATGGTTTTCTTGCTCTATGCGGCCGTTACCAGCTCAAACTTTGCAATAGCTAATACAGGTATGTAAAAATATGTGGGATAATTTAAGGGCAGAATGATTTAGACAAGCTGTTAGCGGAATTCTAGTGTATATGACCATTTTCTTAAGATCTGTTGAGGGAAGGCTGGTTGTCTACCTTTTTTCAGTTTCAGTTACCTGGTTTCGCTAATATCGCAATAATCATCTGTAAAATCTACCATTTTAATTAAATATGTTATCCTGTGCCTACACACGTTGAAGTTATCATCGAGTAGCTTGGGCAGTCATCAGTAAAGTTACTCGTCATATAGCACAGCCACTCAATGGGTCCCTCACGCTCGAGCCGTTGCTAAGGTATACTACTTCCTTTGTTTCCGAATGGAGATTTTGAAAAAGGAGAAACTCTGTTTTTAGAAGACGGCCGCTGGTCAAGATAAGTTGAATGATCAGTAGTGGCATGTCCTATATTGCTGCTGTGAACAAGTCGAAGAAATGAACATTATATAAGTTTATGTATGATGAATTTACATAAATATATTACTTTTCGTATGATAAATTTTCTTTCAGTAGATTACGTTGAGAACCATATTCTGTTACATAATGATACTCTGTGAACCTTTTTTTTCTATTATTCTGGGGTCAAGCCAACTTCATTTGTTGGAATATTCGTTGTTAATATATTCTACTTTTATCCACTCACCTCACAGTGAGTCATTGTAAAGGCCGGATAGCCGGATATGCATTAATCACCTCCAAAGATGCTTAAAGAAGTCGGATGCATGGCACATCCCTTAGGGATTGATCAACGCGGAGTGCATTATCCTTTCATCCTTTGTTTTTTGAAATGAGTTTATTTACAGGAAGATAGTTATACAATGCTATGAATACGTTGTGAATTAAAGGGTGTCTCCTGGTAGAGTTGCATCCGTATTCGACACAGGCATGGACTCCTCTATTGACCGAAAATTGGCGCACGGGTAGACGATAATCTGTGAGCACGGCCTAGTTTATGCTCATGTCAACCTAAGCTGATTTTACAAATATGATTTGATCTTCGAGGCTTATGTCATTGTCACAAACATACGAATCAAGTTATAACCGTTATTCTAAATACAAGATCGTGGCCTATCGAGCGCCTATAGGGCTATCAACTTGTACGGCAGCATTCTATAGAGAAAAGCATTTCCCTATAGAGTTGCTCTCGACGAGAACTCACTAATGGCTTATGAGCGGTGAATACTAATTAACTTTGCTTCACTTGTAGAACTCACCTATGCTACTTAACAATGTATATATATATGTTTTTCAAATATATATATATATATATATATAAAAAAAAAAAAAAAAAAAAAAAAAAACACCCAT
>MQTX01000368.1:45160-90703 GCA_009735665.1 Angiostrongylus cantonensis
GAAAAGTCAATGATAATTCGGTTTCTTAATTGAAAAATTAATTTAATTAGCATAAAAATTATCTAAATTGTTCGAAATAGAAGTGTTTAAGGCGCGCTGGTTGCAGGCGCAAAGCAATACACACGTGGTCGTTGGTTCGATCATGCTACCCGCGTTCAGCAAGCTTTTCAGTCTTCCGGGGTGGTGCAGATCGGTACCGGACTTGTCTGAGAAGATCGGAGCATTGACATAGTAGTTCGGTAGCCACCGTAAGTCGTTGCACAAGCCGGATATGCGTTCAGTCCACCTCCAATATATTACGGACGGAGTCGCATGCAGAACACATCATCTCTAATAAAGGAAACATTGTAGTGTCTTTATACTCTGTGCATTCGATTTTTCATACTTATCAATCGAATCGGAGAAAATGGTAAAATGAACAGTGTAAAAGCTGCGCATTAACATACAGCAGGTCACTTTCACCCTTGTGAAGATTATTGTTCAGTTTGGAAAAGTCGATAAACTGAATTATCTTAAGGAATGCACAAATATTCTAAAGCAAATTAGGGAGGTAACGTGGTCCTGTATTAGTTGACGAGTCGCATGTGGACCAAAACCAGTCTTATACAATACTTGCCTTGCAGTATACATGGATGGAGGTAATATTTTTCCTACATGTGTTGCGCCGGATTAACTTATGCTCTGCGTGTATATGTAACATGTTCTATCATGTATTTTATCATGCTATATAGTATTATAGTAGGGACGCGTGTGGCGCAGTGGTTGGAGGTGCCACTGGGGCGCGCACGTGAAATGCGCCCCTGGCCCACCAAGCCTTCCATTCCTCCGGGGTCGACAAATTGGTACCAAACTTGTCTGGGAGGATAGCAGCACTCGCTCGATACATCGGCAGGCCACCGCGAGTCATTGTAAAGGCCAGATAGGCATTCAATCACCTCCAACGATACTTAATCAATTCGAATGCATGGCGCATCCCTCAGTGATTGATCAACGCCGAAAGCTTTATCCTTTTTTATCCTTTTATATAGTATTATACCACATCATTTGTATTAAAAATGTATGAAAATGCTTAACAGTATGTTGATTGCGTCCTTCAAGTCGAGTTGGTGAAAGCCTTTCAATCAAGTGATGTGTTATACATGGAAAGCTGTAGGCTTCCTCCAGGAAATAATCACCGCATCTACTCTGAGAAAGCACAACAAACCTAGCCAACTTCATTATGGTAAAATGTAACAAATTTCCTGCAGGTTTATCGTATTTTATGAGCAAATTCTACTATTGGTGTATTCAGTTTCCACAGCTGATTTCACTAATTGATAAATCCTAGCCGTTCAATGGTATATCCAGTCTCTACGGTCTCATTTTTCACTAAAATAAGAAAATAGATACATCTTGTATACAACATCGAGTCACTTTTCTTATGCCATTTTCATAATATTAGTTGAAATCGCCACTGACTATTTTTAAATGTTTAAAAATAAATGATAAGAGTTCCCAGGTTCGACTTTCTATTAACCTCGGCATTGGAATATGAATGCGTAGTTTTCTTGTTCAGCAATTGCGACGTTGTTAAACAGCATACATTTACTTCCATAGAAAAACACACAATACAATACAACACAACAGTAGCTGACGTTTCGGCAGTATCGCCTTCTTCAGAGCCTGGAAGGGTATACTGATATACAATTTATTAGGCCAAACACTTCAATAACTCTTGTCAAAAGACGAAAAACTCTATCGCAATTACATGATCAACAGCTTCTCGAAAAACTCACCGCCTTTGTTGCCAAAAATAAATGCCAAAAATCCCGCAATGAATAGCAGGGAGTAAGGAATGCCCAGAGGTTACACGCGATCTGGCCCCGTATCTTCGGATCAACGTCTGACGTTGGATGGCGCAGTCATCAACCATGTGCGACTATAATCAGCTGTTTTAACCTTCCTCATTGGAAGTCATGTAAAAAAAGCGGTGAGATTTTCGAGAAGCTGTTGATCATGCAATTTCCATGGAGCTTTTCGTTTTTTTGTAAGTGTTACTGAAGCGTTTGGAGTAACAAATTGTATATCAGTATACCATTCCAGGCTCTGAAGAAGGCGATACTACCGAAACGTCAGCTACTGTTGTATTGTATTGCGTGTTTTTCTATGGAAGTAAATGTATGCTGTATAACAACCTCTCGATTGCTGAACAAGAAAACAAAATAAATGATGAGATTTGAAGATCAATAAATTCGCTTTCCTTACGCTTATCTGTGTTAACTAACCGAACCATAAACCAGCGTTTTTATTGCCCTTCAAGGACTATATCATAAAATAATCGCTGCATAATTCAATGAATGGACTGAGATATTGATTGGAGATCAACGAACGTTCAACGCAATTGGTGGGCTAGAGGAGGCGTCATCGGTATGACATGGTTATGTGACGCTCTTAAACAAATGGGGACAAACTTCGGTGCATTAATAAAAGTTGAAATGCTTTTGTGATAACAACAAAGACTAATGAAGCATCTCTAAAATATCTGTGGTGAATGCTACCTACACCTGTAATGATTGTTTTTTATCGAAGTGAATAGTTGCGCAGCATAAGTGGAAGATCTCTTCTTTCCGTTTTCGCATTCCTTTACTATTATATACATATTTCCGTCTATGGAACGTAAAATGAAACAGTAGCGTTATGTCACTGTTCTTCTAATTATCTCATTTTCTCTAAAACAATGATGGAAGCGACACATGAATTTGGAGTGGTCGAATATGAAGCTGATTATTTGAACTCTGTAGTTGGGTCCCTAAAGATTCTTTAGATTGTTCTTCGTTTATAGGGGATTTTACTTTCACAACACACATGGGTTGGTTTAAAAGTGCATAGGCCAACGGTGTCTGACACATGTTGGTCTGTCGTCACAATTAAAGATAACGAACGTTAGTTACTCCTGATTCGTCCGCCTGTCTCACACATTGCCACCATAAACAAAACCCCAACCAATACAGCAGGCACGCATCGCAACGATTAAGCTGTCCAAAATGGTTAACAAAAAGCGATTGAGCACGAGTGGTTAGTTCTTAGATTACCTTAACTCTACCTTATCGATTACGATTACGATCTAATTCTACTATTAGATGCCAACCGATTCGTTTTGCCTTGCTTTCGTTCTTTACAGTAACCCTCCTAAACGAACATTGTCACTAGGTACGATATTGAAAAGCTCAACAGGTGAGTAGAGAGCAAAACTTTTCTTAAATCATTTGTATGGAGAGTTACGGCAAGAACGTGGTGTGATACTCATAGGTATGTGTGTTCGTCAGTTTTAGCAAAATTACTTCTGTAAAAGTGTTTTCTATTTCACCGCTAGGAATGAGGCTTTTCGTTATCCTCAGTTTCGATTTTTTAGTTTAAATGTGTTGCAGCCTTTTTTGGTATCGTTTTCCTCCATTCTAAGTCAATTTGCATGATAACCTTATTGAATACTGATAGGATGGTAAACTGTACCGATATAATATTCAAATGCAACAAATCTAGCGACCTCACATTGAAATAAAGCTGATGTAATGTTTTTGTATGAAGGAAATTCCGATACACGCTGTTTGGTTTAAGCTGTTTATCCTGAATTCTCTATCTGTCTTAAGTGGAGTTATGATTAGATTTCAAGTCCTAAAAATTTGAAAATCATAAAGTTGGTAATTCTTGATTTGGTGGAGCATTCTTTTATCTATAACGCGTAGCATTGAACCTACAAATACGTTTTTGAGAATAGCTAAATAATATGAATAGCAGAGAAACAAATGAGAATGGAAGAGGAAAAAATAGTAAACAGCCCATCATTCAGCTGGTAATAATGAACCGGAAATCGAGATGTCACCCGACCTGAAGAAGGACATGTACACCACATGGGGAGAGATGATACGACATTGGCCTAAAACCACACTGTGCATTGTATCAAACGAATTTTGTGAACGATTCTCGTACTATGGAATGAGAAGTATGTCTTTAGAAAACTTCTATTATAATTTTTAGGAATGAATACTGTCGAGAAAACAAAATCTGAACGGAGGAGGTGCGTAGAACAATCTTTGAATTTGGCAAGCTTAACCTGTCAGAGTTGTTTTTTCTTAAATAATTTTTGATGACTTTCCTCATTGACTTGGACATTTTTAGTCCGTTACTAATTACTATGTATGTTAACATGAACAATTTGAACAATGATTCCCTGAATGTTACTGATTTGATTTCATTCGTTCACATTTGCTGTTGTCGTTTTGCTAATGCTAAAACGAAAATGATTTCCATGTGAATCGATTTTTTCATTTTCATAAATTCGATAAGAGGTCCCATTGAGCTAGAAGTGTAAATGTCGTGGTTAGTTTTTGTTTTTGGCGTTATAGAATTTACTGTGGCGGAAAGAGTGAGAAAGCTAAGTTGTTCAAAAAAAAAGGAACAAATCAGATCGTTTAATCCGATAGACGAAGGCAATAACAAAATAGTACGGATTTTCAGCGGTCCTCATTCTGTATCTGTTGAACGTTCTCAAATTCAGCGATAGTCAGTCTACTATCTTTTTTAATGGCTTCACTGTTCTCTGCTATATCACACCATTGCTTGGTTCAATTCTTGCTGACGGTTATATTGGGAAATTTCGGTGAGTGGGCACCTTTTACCACCTTCATATTTCTTCCCAGAAAATGTTACAAACTAGTAAAAGGATAAAGCTCTCGGCGTTGATCAACCCCTGAGGGATGCCCCTTGCATTCGACTTCATTAAGCATCGCTTGGAGGTGATTGATTGCATATCTGGCTTTTGCAATCACTAGCGGTGGCTAACCGATACATCGAGCCAGTGCTGCACTTCTCCCAGACAAGTCTGGTACCAATTTGCCGACCCCAGAAGGACGGAAGGCTTGGTGGGACATGGGAGCCAGCATCGACTCCACATGTGTGTTGCAGGGCGACTTCAACCACTGTGGCACACGTGCCCTTAAAAACTAGTGAAGTACTATAATCAACTACATGCAAACTTTCTCGTAGAGTATGCTTTGAAAAAATTGTTCGGCTTATTTTAAAGACACATCGATACTTTGATGATGTTTTCTGGCGTGTTGTTAGTAAATCTTATTAATGAAACTGTTATTATGACATCTCATTAAGTACCACTATTCACTTACTGCCTATTATTTTTTCGTGGAAGGTTATTATGTGAAGTACGTCTACTATAATGCTGAGATATTTGTAAAACTCAGGCTTCAGAATAGATTCAAGCCCGCGGTTAGCTTTTCCGAGGTCTCAAGTGCTATGGGCGCGGGTGGCGCAGTGTTAAGTGGCGCCTTGCCATACACATGTATCGATTCTCGCGCCCCTGGCCCACCAAGCCTTCCATCTCTCAGGCGTTGGTAAATTGGAAGAGACTTGTCTGGAAGGATGGTAGCACTGTCTCGATATATCGGTAGGCCATCGTGAGTCATTGTAAACTCCAGATATGCATTCAGTCACCTCCAACGATCCTTAATGAAGCCGAATGCATGGCGCATTCCTAGAGAATTGATCAACGCCGAAAGCTTTAGAGAGCACGTGCAACTACTACACCACTGAGGCCTCTGCTTTGTTTGTTTCTCGGTCACTCTTTTTCCCTCACGCTGCTACCAGCAATCATCCGTTAACAGGAAGAAGCATAATTCTGCATTGAACACAGTTAAGTTGAGGCTTTAGCTGAAATCACAATGGGTGACATTTTACTTGTGTCCTTATGAACTGTTATTGCTGAGCTGATGCGAAGCCTGTATAAGTTATTGTTGTCGTTGTTGTTCTTATTTGACGACGGCTGACGTTTCGGCGATATCACCTTCCTCAGAGCCATGCTGCTACGAGTAGGACTGCCTCACTTTATAACATTTCGTTTTTACTTCGAAACCGACTTTCGTTGAACCTCGGTGTGCATAATGTCAACGCGTTGTGCTGTGTCAAGAAACATTATCGTTATATCTACCATCGGCATCGTGTATAAAAGGGCATCACTGAATGAGTGTGCCCCATTCGAGGAGACGGACCGCTGAGGAAGACCTGACTCGACACGAAGGCGAAGCCGCCACATCGAGACGAATAACAAGCGTGGACCATCGACTCGGATCATCGGCTCTGATGAAGACGAAGACGTCGAAACGTTAGCCGGTAATAAATATTTTTATCAACCTCGTGTAAGCTCATCAAAGAAAGGATACATATTTCGTTTTTATTTTTTACTGTAATTTTATAGGACCCAACTTTCACATCCGTGCAGATCCTATCAATTTTCACATTCGATTCCTTTCCTCGCACCCATCATCCACTAAGCTCTTCCAAATTTTACGTGCTACTTCGTCTGCTGCTTGAGGATTTTCGTTTCATCTCGATTGTCGCAGAATGCTGGTAATTTCGATTCTCCCTGCAGTCCTTAGATAACCGGGCCGGAGGTCCCCACTTGGATTGTAGAGGACGATTTTTTTCGAACAGGTCCGGCACTGGTTTCCCGACTCTGGAAGGATGAGAGGTTTAATGAGCCCGGTGTGGGATCAAACCAGCATCCTGCTCATGATGGTCGACTTAACTACTACTATGCTATTTGCTTCTTAACTTAACTAATTTATTTCATATTGCGTTTTCTAAGCAGAGATCGGTAGAAAAAGAAAAATAAAATCTAGCATGAGATCTTAGTCTTGCAAATATCTCAGCATTATTGTGGTTTTACCTAACATGATACCTTGCCGTGAAAAATCAATGTACAGCAAATAAAAAGTTATACATTGTGATTTGGAATACAGCCTCACCTTAATTGGGTTTAATGTCGATTTGTGGTCTCCAATTCAGTCCCGTTGACGGGTGATTGCCTATGGCACTGATATATAGAAAAACTAGCTGAAGGACAGGCGAAACGAAGGAGGCGCATGATGGGGTAGTGAACGCGTTAATCTCCGGAAATGGTAATTGCGCGTTCGTTTCTCACCGTATACCCCTGCGGTCCGAAGTTTTGCAAAGCTATCTTAGCTTCACTGTTGTTATATTTCACAGTACACCCGGCCGTGAAAAATTGCAATAGGTAGTAAACAAAAAAGTGAACGTTATAATTTCGACTACACCCTCAGTTTAACTGGGTTCAGTGCCGTTTAATGCTCGCCATATAAGTCCCATTGACGGATGATTACTGATCCCAGCGTTAGGTTGAAAACTGACCGAGACAAAGGAAAATCAAGAGTGTTAGTGGTGCAGTGGCTAACATGATTGCTCTCTGTAAAGGTAATTTCGGACTCGGATCTGGCTGGGGATCGAGGCTTTGCAAATATCTCATCATTATTGTTGCTCTATACTCTGTCTAAATTTTATACGTTAGAGGCTTCAAATTTAGCAAATCTTAGGATTTTCACTGTTAGGTTTGAATCTCTACTATAGGCTTTACATATGCAGATGCAATGAAATAAAGCCAAACTAGAGATGAAAAGGAGTAATTCCTGTGTATTATAGCACAGTGATATTCAGATTTAAAAATTTTATTAAAGTAAGTAGGAAGGAAAAAAAGGAAATTTTAAGAATATTTTTAGGACTATATTTTTTGTTTCTATATTGTATGCTTGTGGTCAAGTTATTCTTGCTCTAGCGTCTATCAAAGATAAGGAGTCAAAATTTCATCCGTAAGTCCTTAGATTTGAAATCGTCTTATTTTGTTGTTACCAGCCTACTTCTTTCGTTCAACAATTCTACTGTTTATTTTTTTTTGAAATTCGTAGTTGAAAAAAGTGAATTTCTTCGGACATCTTTGTCAAAGTTTACGACTACAATGGAATTCATTCAGATAAGCAAAGTTTGCATTGAGGAATACTTGTTACGTCTTGTTAGAGATGGTGTGAGTAAAGTGAGCAAGCTATTTCTTCAACTTCCTTAACTGCACAGTTTCAGATGGATGGACCTGGCTGGTTTAATTATCATTGGCTTCGGAACGGGTGGTATAAAGCCTTGTGTGTCAGCTTTTGGAGGAGATCAGTTTGAAATTGGTCAGGTATGTGTTGTAACGGAAGCATTCAATTCTGTGACAATGCCAGTATCGTTCTAGTGCAGTGCATACGAACTTTTCTAGAAGATTCGAATTTTTTTCACTTAAAATATACCGTTCAACATTACCATTTACATGTGTGATTCTAAAACTCAACAATACCATTCAATCTGCTGATGTTACGATTAAGCACTTCTCTGTATGCCTACTTGCAAACTGAGATGATCCGCCCTCACTGGTTGTGCAGATTCCAGCGTATTCTCTATTTAGATTTGCAGATTTAGCCGTTGTCGCTCTCTGAAACCAGCCTATCCAAAGTTTGCCTCGGGCCGTCACCACAGGCAGTCACGGCCCTTGTGGATCAGACGGAGATTTGCCACCATACGACCAATTTGATACAACGACGGGGGTGAATCCCGTGGAAAAAATATTAGCTAGGCTTTTTGATGGAAACGCCGGACTCCTCGGCTTGGGAGACTCTGCCAAGGGATGAATTCCACTGTTGTACATCGCAACCCGATACCCAGGTACACCTCTCAGCTATGATGAGGCAGTAAACCGTTAGGAGGACACTTCTCTTCATACTTACTCGATACTTGAACGGCCCGTCCTTACTAGTTGTGCTTGCTCCAGCATGATCACCATTTTTCGGAGATTTGCTGGCTAAGCCATCGTGGTTCCCTAGAATCCAGAGGACAGCCTGGCCGAACTTTTCTTTATAGAACTCTCATTATGTTAGTAATAGGTAACGTTTGAAGAAGCAGTATTTTTCTATATTTTACAGTCATTTTTCACTCTCATTCTTCAAAATGAACATGAACTCATATTCAGGAAAGAATGCTGTCGTTGTTTTTTTCTATGTTTTACTTCTCTATCAACGCAGGCTCAATGATATCTACTTTTATATCGCCAATATTCAGATGTATGTCTACGATAATAATTATCCATGAAAAGTTTGCACGTTGTTTAATATTATTTTAGCTCAGCCATGTCTTGGTCAGGATTCGTGTTATCCTCTTGCATTTGGAATCCCAGCAATTTTAATGGTTCTCGCAACATGTAATGATCATTTCACTTTGACTTATCAGTGTAATAGGATTATAAACGGTTTCATTGAAAGTTATTGCACGTGTGCAGGTTTGTTTATGGCCGGATCGTTCTGGTACAAGAAGCCACCTCCGAAAGAAAACGTGTTCGGAGAGGTTGCTCGAGTGTTTGGGGTAGGTAACTGGAAGAGTTTAAAACCCATCCGTTCTAATGAGTTCAGCTTTTGCTAGTTTGTAAATGATTTGATGCACTACAATACTCTGCGCTTAACATGATGGCATACGAAAGATCTGTACTGATTGCATTCAATACCCATAGTATTTTCTCGGTTTTGTCGCGCTCATGTTCTTCATTGAACTCTAACATCGTGTTCGTTTGGTGTAGCTGATTTAGCTGAACCTTCTTCATTATTAAGGAGAAATCAGGTATTGCAATTAATGCATTTATCTCACTTACTTCCAGCGAGCTCTTTCCAACAAGTGCAAATCAAAGACTAAGAAGGAACACTGGTTAGACAACTACATGGACACACATGTTTGCGAAAGTGATTTGAAGTAATTCTTTTATTATCTCTAGAACCCGACAGAAAACTGTCACTAGTGACAAAAACCATAAAAATGAATGAAATTTTCAACTCTCGATTCTAGATGCCTCAATTATCGTCTTAAAGTTGGAAATAAAGGAGTTTGTCAAAAGGTAGGCAATTTTTTTTAAATTAAAATCGACGCGACTAATTTTTTATATGCTTCGTTAAATATGTATACAAAGGATAATTAAAGGATAGAGCTCTTGGCGTTGATCAAACCCTGTGAGATCCCCCGTGAATTCGTCTTCTTTAAGCATAGTTGGAAGTAATTGAATACATATCTGGCCTTTACAATGACTCGCAGTCCTACCAATCTATCCAGCCAGTGCTGCTATCCTCGAAGACAAGTCTGGTACCAATTTTCCGACCCCGAAGCGAAGGAAGGTTTGGTGAGTTACGGGCGCAGAGATCGATCGCATGTGTATGTCGCAAGGCGCCGCCGACTACTGCATCATACGCTCCATAAATATATACGTATATATATATATATATATATATACTGTACATAATAAAGATATCTTGTATCCTAAACTCTGTCGACTTTTTCTCATTAATTTCTCCATTATTCCGAAACATTCTGTGTAAAGTGCAGCAAAATCGGTTGTTAGAAAAATACGGTGGATGTTTACCAAGCTTCTTTATGCTTTTTTCCCTTTTTGTTGAAAAAAACATCAATATTGCTATAATTCTGGTTGGGCTCCTTTTTCCTGGCATTTAGCTCTTATTTTCCTCTTTTTTCAATTTACAATCATTTGTTCTTGTAAATTTTTTCGTTATAATTCGTTAGAATTTTTAGAAAGAATTTTTGGATGACGTGAAATCACTTCTTCGAGTTCTTATTATGTTTCTTCCTGTACCAATGTTCTGGGCATTGTACGACCAACAAGGTTCTATTTGGTTAATTCAGGGTAGGAAGAGCTGTCGATATAATCTTTGTATTTTCCACTTTGTTGTTTTTTAAAGGCCGATTTTTTTTCAGATCTCTACAGTGGATATTTTCAGGTATTCAGATGGATTGCCGACTTTTCTGGAATCTACTTCTTCTTCCCGATCAAATGCAAACATTGAATGCCGTTTTGATTCTATTGTTCATTCCACTCTTTCAGATTATCATCTACCCATTGATTGCTAAATGCTTTGCTATCACGTAGGCAATCCTTCATATAATTTTTACCTTTGCTTTTATTTCGTTTTCGCAAGGAGACACAACGCCATCTAGTTTGAATTATCTACTTCCTTGTTTTCATAAGCCTTCCATAGGTTGCCACCTTATTGTGGCTTCATGGTGTTCCTACGTATGGAACTGCAATGTACAGCGAAAGTTCATCTCACTAGCACTGTCTACGATTGCTAAAGAAAATTTGGCCTCCCTGTCCGAAAGCACAGTTAAGAGTGAACCAGCGCCAGGAATCCTTGCTGTTCTGGTTCCATATAGTTGTTAGTTAGCAAGTACTGACGAAGTGTGAATGCCCTAGTGCTGCTTTCCAAACTCCAAGAGGAAAGAATTTAATAAAACTTAAAAGTTACCAGTCAGTGGAATTTGTGATGGATTGTGCATGACTCTTCATGCTCGTTAGGATGGGCTACAAGTGTAACTTAGAACAAAGCAGAAAAGGATGAATACTAGCGTTACTAAAACCTTGTACTATATCGAAAAATTCTTGTTTTTTAAATCAATGGTTGTTTCGGTGGTATTCATTTCAGGCCCTTGCGAAAGATGGTAGCTGGTGGGCTACTCGCATCGCTTTCACTTGTCGTCGCTGGTTTTGTGCAGATTAGCGTCAACGTGAATTTTATTTTATAAACTTTTTTGAAACATTCTTACCTATTTATCAAGAAAAACTTCAAAAACATTTTCAAGAAGAGTAAAAAGACGAATAATCGAACAATATCACCATAGTTTTAGAAAACTCTTCCAAATTTGCCCAGTTCTGATGAAGCCTATGTCAGTATGTGGAATCAGTTGGACAATTGCACCGTAACAGTCACTTTCGATGGGCATAGTCCTTTCACCATCGCACCGAATGTGGTTAGGTTTTTTTCCCGTAAAGACATGAATTTTGGGTGTATAAGTAGTGAACAATTCTACAGTTAACAAGGTCATAATCAAATAATTTTGCAGTCAAATGTTGACAACCGTGAAGCCAACGAAACTTCCATGCATTTGAAAGCACCTACCTCATCGATGAAATCCTGGACAGTTCCTGTTAACCTTGACTATTCAGGCTGTTCTGCAAACACATATAAGGTGCATCTATAGGCATAATATTTAGATCTGTTTAAAAAAATTCAAAAACTGAAAGGTATATCTAAATTATCACCAATTTTAGGATTTACCGAAATCAATAGACGTTAAATTGAATACGACAGAAATTTACTACGTTGCGATCAGTCCGAATGGTGTTTATCAAGGTGCGGCCAACCCATCAAAGCCAACACAAGGAACCGGAGAATTCAGTTTAGGGTACGGATATCAATTTCACATTTAAATCGCACTTTTGCAGCGCACATGAAATTTTATTGAAAAGATTTTGTTATCACTAACAAACATTGGAGCATTTCCTTATTAACACCGAGCAATTCAGTACTGACTAGATAATTTTTTTTACACCAAAATTAAATGACTAAGTAAAGCACTAGAAGATAATGATTTTCTCCGTATAGGATTTCGTCAGCTTTTTTTTGCCGTCAAGAATGATGAAATAAATTCATAGATTTTAACCCATGTGGCGGTAAAACCCATTAGGAAGAGGAGTTACGTAGTGGTTGGTGATGCATTCCATCAGGATACTAAGTTCTGTTTCGTCTCCATCCCTAACGCACTTATCTAATCCACATGGGAAATACGATTCATTTGAACTCGGCTGCCTCCAAGACTACAAGGAGAATCGACTCGACCAACATTCCGCGACATTCATGATAAGATGAAACCTTTGTGCAGTAGCAGAAAAAAAACACGAAATGCACAGTAGATTTGATGAGAGGTCACGTAAAAGAAACCCCATTATGGCTTACCGCTTTTGCCTAGCTGGAAATGCTAGTTGTTCAACTTCGGTTTACAGCTGATTATCTCTGAAACAGACCCTTCCGAACAACGCAAATGTTTAACATCTCCATCCAGAAGCCCTCATAAACGAATGCCACCAATGACTACCACCTAGTAGAGAGTCTTAGTGTGACACACCCATCTGCAATTTGCAAAGGCCGGTGAATAACTGCGATGATGATTTGAAAACATATTGGTGTGTGTTTTTTGGGACTGTAGAGAATAAATCCGGCGATTCTGCGGTTTAGTGCGAACGTAGGCTAACCAACTATCAATATTAAAGTTTTGTTAGTTTTTGCGCAGTCTTTCAGCCTATTTATATCTTCCTTTTTCATTCACTTCCATATACAGAATCGTGCTCGCAACGACTCCAAGGTACGATGGAAATCTTGTAATGTGCCGAATGGACGCCACTGACTTTGATACAGCGAATCCTTGTAATCCACGCAGTCCATCAGATTTCTACTATTGGGAGACTAACTATGATGGTGGCATCGATGATCGCAAAGCCAACTCCACTTACATGACTGCTAAGGGAAATTCGACAGACTACGCTGTGGAATACGTTTTTAAGCCTGTAAAACCTGGAAAGTAAGCTATAGCTTATTATATAATTTGTTGTATATGTCTTGTTAGGAGTGAGTATAAAAAGTGCAGAGCATAACGCTACTCAAATCCTTCGGAATGCACCGCGCACTTTGCTTACTGGTGGATTAGCTGGTGGTTGGTGGTAGGTACCAAATCAATAAGCCAGTAAATCAGCAGCAACCTCGTATTACGTTGAACAGAGCCAGTTCTTGAGCTATTGTTATGTATTCATGCCGAAGCTACGTGGAAGTCGGTCTTTCTAATTATTGCTATGTCAATGTTTTTATCCTCATAGACAATTATGGAACGATTTGTCGGCCCTGAGTGGTTAGGTAACCTATTAGTTGAGATTGAATCGAGGACGGGACGTTTATTAAAGTTGCATCTTCAAACGTTACGACAAGTGCTTCCATGAAAGGGTTATATTATAGTGCAATATGGCAGCCCTCACCTTCGTGCTTAGGATATTTAACCCCTCCACCCGACCATGGTCGATGGGTCTTTGGTATCGCCTCTACAAATGTATTTCTGTCAACCGTTCAGTGAATCAATCCGGCAACAATGAATTCTTCATTCGCTCCCGTTTCCATTCTAGCTTTCCAATAAGCTTTCCTTATTTGGGGACCCACAGAGTGTATCATTTTTAATGTATTTTGGCAGAGTATCTTGCCCAGGTACACTGCTATACGCACTGGAAAACTTTTGCTAGCAAGGTAGGACCTATTTTCAGAAACGACCGTAACCTGCTTCCTGCACATCTGTGTTGTTTAATCGCTTTTACTTGAATCCATGTACCAGATACATTACATGTACCCATATCACCTACAAATATGAACACGTTTCTATAGAAGGCACAAATCGCTAAGGAAAATAAGTCTATCCGTTAAATCTGTGTTTGTCCCATTGTGAGGACATACCCACACATCTCGGTAGATGCTCCACACCCCATCGGCGAATAGGGGTGCGCTACGTGAACTTGCGTTTGGCGAGTCAGAATACTCCCAGGTGAGATAACACTAAGGTGTGTTAGTAAGTAAGTTTGAATGAGCCAGAGACCCATCAATTAAAAGTTGTTAGCTAGAAGTCTTGGTATTTAGTACTCTTCTAACTTTTAACGGAAAAAGAATTATAATTTGCAAATCACAAGTGATGTGTATAGGCTTTGAAAAACAGACATTTGAACGTCGCTCCTACGATGGATTAAGGAAGTTGATCCTGCTTTACTATTCAACTTTTCATAGAAACACATAGAAAATTTAATGTTACGGCAATTACTACTTAAGCTGTTTACCTAAAAACAAGAAATGGCGCACAACTAAACATTTCAATTTGTTCGATTTAAAAACTAGAACGGTTTTTAAAGTTAATGTAAAGCTACCACTTAGTCCTTATGATATTGATGGTGTGCTGCAGAGTGCTTTTAAAAAAAAGTTTTTTTTTTCTATAAGTGGGATCTAATAAGAATGGGAAGGATTCTTCCTTAAGTACCACTTCTTCTCTTCCTTATTCTGAGCGATGAGAGTAGAAGACCACATTTCTCTTCGATAAGGTTTTTTCATTAAGCAGCTGAAAATTGGAACGTTATCATGTGATTGTGAACAGATCGGTGGAATTATTCGTGGCTAAGTTCTTCGTTCAAATCAGATCCTTAGGCTTTAAAAACCGTATTATTTTATGTGTGAAATAGCGTATGAATTCCGAGGACAAAAGTGTCTTTTCATTGCCATCTTCTTTTAAGAAATAAGAATGTTATCAAAGCTCATTTGCATTTAATACCTGCACTTTGTCCACATCTCACAATTTTGATGAGTTATCTTTTCGTGTTGCGCACATTGCAGTTTTCCTCTTTCGCTAAAACGGTTTTCTAAGCACCAGTGACAAACTCTCATGATCACACGTCATGTAATCATTATCTGGCTTTTCATTGTGCTACGTATGACATCCTTGAAACGATATGTGGTTAGAAAACGTAGTCTAAAAACAAGTTTTTCTTTTCCGATGGCAATTATACTATTTGGATGGAACTCCGAAGAACGTTGGTTCGAAAACACCACCGAAGACGAACATCACTGTGAAGGCCACTGGTGTCTGGTTGGAAGTTCACGAACAGGGTGCCGTGTACGTTTTGGCCCTTACCGGATCGAAGGTTTGCAACAAAATCGATACTTTTCCAGCAATGTTGTAGGTTCTCCATAGATTCTTTCAACTACAGAAAATCACAAAAAAAATTTTCGCCAGTTTAGGATCAACCAGCAAAGCATGTTAACCAAGTGGTGGAATCGAATTCTGTATCTATTCTATGGCAAATACCGCAAATCGTTATAATTACTGTTGCTGAAATTCTTTTCTCTATTACTGGTTACGAATTTGCATACTCACAGGTGGTTTTACTCTATTAACATGCACATTTGCACACTTGCGCTTGTCTTCATGAATTTCAGGCTCAAGTCGTCAAAATTCTACTTTATTGGCTCTTTTTGGTTGAATAAGTTTTCTGGATGAGAAAAGTGGGTCTGAGCGTTGTTACCATGGTATAGGGATCAGGGAGTCCACCATGTGACAACCATTTCTGGCAAAACAGCTGCAATTCGTGAGGTTTCTTGCTGCATAGCTCAGCCTTCGGATGAAACGCCTGAGCTCTGTGTCGATTTACGCAATTCCACTTTTCACGGACAAATTTCCTAACTCCACATCCTATTTTCGCACCTGCGGACACCTCGTCTTAATAAGGTGGTGAAGGATGGAGATTGATTTCATTTGCATAGAAAAAATAGTTTTACTAATTTCAACCTCAGAAGGTGGGTAGCGCAATGGTTTTGATACTTGTTTATCACGAACGCAGTTGTGATTCAACCCCGCCGCATGCTTGTTAGCCCACTTATCCTTTCGGAGTCAACAACAGCTAAAGTTGTCTGTGCTCAGCTTAACCTTTTCACCCCACTTGAGAACGCAGAAACATGACTATCACAGGACTCGGTTAAAAATCGACTCGACCAGAATTCAATGACAGCGAAGACGATAACCCTTAAGAAACAGCCTAACCGAAGCACAAAAATTGGGAGGCCTTCATTAACGATGGGTGTGAGGAAAGCAATCGGATGCACGCAGAGCTGGGATGCGTATAGCAGATGTGAAGACAGCTAATATGAGATAATAATATAAAAAAATGACGAAGAAAAGCAATCTGGACTTCGCCAAAAAATTCCTGACGAAATAGATTTCTAAATTTCAGGCGCCGTATTTAATAGAATTTTACAGTCAGCACCGTCCATGAAAGCTCTTGTACAAGCACTTTGGTTGCTGACCACTGCCATTGGTGATTCTATCATCGTTCTAATCACGGCACTTAATCTGTTTTCTAACATGGCGACCGAATTCTTCGCATATGCCGGCAGGTTTTTTCATAGCTGATAGTGATTTTATATTCTGTAACGCCCCATCCCATTATTAGTAGGACACAATTCTTTAGGAGCAGAAAGTTATACTGGAGCAATAACCCTTGCTTTTTCCAAAGTTGATATTTTAACAAAAATTTTCTGCTGTTGGATATGTCAGCGAAAAAGACATTATGCGCATAATAGAATGTTTGATAAATGACTGAGGTTGCCTTCAATCCATGCTCTTGAGAGCTAAGCACGTTAAGCACAGGAACCTCTAACAAATAAGGCACATTGAGATCGCTATACTACGCATTTTTTTCTTCTAACGCAGACACTTCAGGAGCTATGTGTGCCGTCATTTTCGTGTTTGCATTGATGTCCATTTTCTACTATGAATACAACTTCTATACACAAGAAAAGAATTCCGCCTTCCAATCCGAGGACACTGTTGGTGAAGTAAAACGAAAAAATAGCATTCCTGTTGATAGGGAACATAGATTGAGAGTGAGTCATTGCTGAACGCAAAGAGAAAAAAACGAGAAGAAAAATGAACTGACAGACAGGAATTTACCACATGAGTTACTAGACTATGTAAATTTTTTATTGCAGTCTTTTTCGCTCGATCTTCACGATGGAGAATACGCATGGGCAGTGGAAACGCGGATAGATACCACCATTCCCGATGAGAGGTTCTAGCAATCTACAATGTATACGTTCAGTTGAAAAGAAAAAGATTTCTGTTTATAAGCTTTGCTCGGTGTGCAATCTCTTGCATGGAATAAACTTTTTCCTTTAACATATTTTCTTCTTTTCAAAGTACCTTAAGGCTAACAGGACTTAAAATACACTAGAACAACGATTGTGTAGCTTGATCCTCCCATATCGCTCAAGATTTTCCGTTGAGAATTTCTATAAAAAGACCCTCCCTTTTTTGAATGCTTGAAAAGTTTTAAGATCAATACCGTTTCCATAAACTTCCTTTCATATGGAACACGCTTGCTAACTGCTCACGTATAGTGCTGGGAGTGGTTAAGACGCACAACTCGATCCTCACGGCATTCGTTACCTTCGCATATGCGTGATTACTTGAAATCTTCTATATTTGACATTTGACGAAATTTCGGATTTTTCCTCCGACTAATGTTTTAGATCTTATGCTTGGCATCACCTTCAAGGCAACTGTTATTTGTTCCTCACCTCGTATAAAAGATACACGGCGACGTGACCTTTAGAGGAGCCATGCATTCCAAAAATAAATTTTCAATCAGCGTATGTCATCTCGTCGTAGATTTTAATAGCCGCAATAGAGGCCTTTAGAGTCTATAGGTGTTTTTCTACAAGGCTGAAGTTTACCTGCTTTAAAATGGTGAAATTTCGATTTTCTGGTGCTAATGAAACATAGTGCGTCCACCTTATTGCTTCAGCGCTCATAGTCCGGGAGCGAAATCAGATGAACAAACTTATCTCCTCCAACATAACATGATGGCTTTCTGAAATATACTGTCTACCTCGATGGCCTTTCAGTTGGAGTTTTTGAGAAACCTGCGTTTCGTTAGCAATTTTTCGGTAGTTAATTTTACATTTGTTTAAAATCTAAGGCATTTTATATAGAAACTGCACACTTAATTAATAGAGCAGAGTAAAGTGTTCTCTATAACCTTATAGTGTTTTTAAATCCTGGACTGCCTAAGTGAGATCGTCGTTAGTTATTGAAAAGCTAGCTTATTCACGAAAGAATCAATCAATCCACCACACAAGTTGTCCTGTCTTATTACCAGTATTAATCTTGACTCTTCAAGGGCAGTGACTCGAACAGGAAAAGTAGTGGAGCCCACATTGCGTGCTAAGGCGAGACGTCTGACTATCTAAGTAGAAACTCATGAAAATTGTTTAGTAAAAGCTTTCCAATTTGTAAAATCAGTCATTCTTTTTTCAGCCGTACGAGAAAGCTGTTAGATGGAACGAGAAACTAGATGATAGAAACTATTTAGGGGTGATAATGTGAACAGTGCACGCTACTTAAATGAATTTACTCTGTTCACGAACGACCTAACTCTGTCTATATCCAACTCGTTCATCCATTTTCCATTTTTTTTAAAACCTGAACCAACAATAAAAGCATCCACAATAAAAAAGCTAAATTTTATGAACTTTCTTACAAATGTTTATTAAAGTGGTTGGAGAAATTCTGAAGGGAACATTTTCTGCTTAGTCGTTATAGCAACACGCAACCCAAGTAGATGTATAGCTGAGAAAGGAATGAAGCAAAACAAAGAAGAGCTGGAAACAAGTTAACAATATTTAGATGAATACTACTTGACTTAGCTAAAATGAAAATTTTTTGAAGATTGCAAACAGAAGCACAGAAATTGAAACTTTATTTGGTTATCCAAAATTGCATCCGCTCGTCCAACTGGTGGATTCGAACTCGATGGCCTCTTATCTACATTAATGACGGCAAAACCAGTTGTTAGGTGAATCCGTGATCATCGCGGAGTTGGACTACTTCGTATATCAATTCAAGAAAGTATCCCACATAGTCTACAAGTGGAAAATATCCAACATAGTCAGCTAGTGGAAAATGCGGCACCCTCAAAGATAATTGTACAGATGGTAATATTGGGACGGACCACCTATTTTGAAAAGCTTGTACACCACTTAATCTAATGCGCGTTAACTGATACTTGATACTTGAACAGCCCGTCATCACTAGATGAGCGGGTTTCAGCATAGTCACCATTTTTCAGAGATTTGCTGGTTAAGCCATTGTGGTTCCCTCGAATGCCGAGGACAGCGCAGCCAAAGTCTGCCACAATGCGCGTTAATTATGGCCATAAAAAAACATGCGATTAATGACACTATTCCGCAAAAGAAGGAAATTATCCAACAAATCACCCAATCTCTCATCACTCTGGAAAAATACTATGAACATTATGAAACTCAAAACTAAGGTTGAACACATCGCCTTTAGTTTAACTGCCATCGATTTCACGAGAAATGCAGGAATATGTATCTCATAGGGTGGTTGGAGCGCAGTGGTCAAAGGCGTCCTTCAATACACATGGGATCGATCTCCACGTTCAGGCTCACCAGACCCTCCATCTTCTGGGGTCGGTAGGTTTGTGCACCAGACCTGTCAGAGAGGATAGAAGGACTGACTCGAAACATCGGTAGGCCACTGTGAGTCTTTGTAAAGGCCGGATATGCATTAAGTCACCTCTGGCGATGCTTAATGAAGTCGAATGCAAAGGCACAACTCTCAGAGGTTGATCAATGCCTGGAACTTTATCCTTTTTTTACACACCTCATTCTGCATACTTGTTGTGATGGGTAATTAGTAGATGAAATTACCATCCAAGGTCCCATATGTCGAATATTACAGATTTTTGTGAATTAAGAACCCGGGCAGAACCACAAGAATGAAAGCACGTAGGCTATCGAAAAAAGTAATCGTTTGTTCGAAGCGCAATTGAAGATCTGAGTTTTGCTCATAGCTCAGTATTTTTGTGGTTATATTTTACATAATATCGTGCCATGAGAAAATTGATAGCGCAAGCCAAATTCAAGCATTATAAATCCAGGCATGCCTCCAATATCTCTCAAATCCGGAGCATATGCTGTACAACGTCCTGTCACATTGATGCCATCGCTAAGAAACAATTCCGCTGCTTGAGCCACTTCACCAACTGTCAAATCTCCAGTGACGCTATGTGATCTGAAGGAAGAGTGATTGCTGGAAATGAAAAACGACGATAACCACAGCAGTGTCTACATAAGGCATATATATAAATCATACGAATGTTTTTTTTTGACGTCTGTAATAATAGAATAGAATCGGCCTTAATCGAACGCGAATAGCGCACGAGATCTCCTGCGCATCCGTCCATCCATCCTTCATCAGATACGTGAGAAAAAGCAAAACATTATGCACGGATCAGATCGAAGCCTAAAGGTGCCATGAGATCATTTTCAATCCACATTTGGTTAGCGCGTGACGAACTACGAAAGACAATATTACCTGTACAGCGAGCAACTGCCAAGGCCTCTTTGTTAGCCGCCGCTAAGATCTGTACACCAAGCAGCATATCTTCTCGTCGTCGTCCGAGTGTTTCAGAATTTGCTTAAATCAGTTAACCTTTTTTTTAATATTTGAATAAAAGTTTTTATCAAAATCATTGGAATAATTTCGTATAGTTTGCAATTGTCATAGACGAAACGATTTCTGGACCAACAGGTTGCTTGATATACGGTACGTCGTGCATATTTTCAGCAATGATGCCGTCCTAAAATTGGTGGAAAATATGTTTGAGTGATTATCAAGAGCTTAATTTAATTAGTTCTTGTTTGTCCTAATGCTGGGTGAAAACATGCGCGACGTACCGTATATCAAGTGGCTAATTTGCCGGCAGCAAAATGGAAATGTTTGGTTTTGCTTTAATGCTCGGGCGATCATCTCGAGCTGGCATAATAACTTAAAGATATCAGACTATCAATTTAGTCCAGACTAAACCTGAAACAATATTGTCTGCTGTAAATTTTAACCCAAGAATATTTTGCATGGTATCGGCGAGTCGCTCAATAAATACAACTTGGCGTTTCAATTTCACATCTATTATTACCACAGTGGAGTACTTTCTCACATAGTAGAACTATACTCACTCGCCTATTTCGTAAGTCACCCATGAAATGCGGAAAAATTTCTATTTCTTAACAGAATCTCCATATTTCCAGCCCTTTCTGGGTTTTAGAAACAACTCTTCATGGCTACTAATGCAGCTCACCCAAATAAGGAGATCTTGACAATAAAAGAAGGCAAACAACACATAAGAGTGACTATCCTCTCTATCATTCGTGTTGTCCTATTCGCTGCTATAAACTCAATGGAAGGTTTAAAAAATTGTAGAAACGACTCAGTAAAAGATGCACTTCGGCTTAGCGTTTAGTTTTTTGCTCGCAATAATTCAGTCGTTCGAATGGAGTCGCGCTTTAAATGTATGTTCTTTCTTCAGCCATCAATTTAGGAACGGGGATAGAAATCGGCAAGAGAAATTCCCGGATTTGTAAAAACGTTTAGACGCGAGTCTTTGTATTTCTACATTCTATCTATGTTGATGGTGTTTTTAACTATGAATAATTTTTCGTGCTTCGCCCTTTTGCTGTTGGACTTAGGAGAAATAATGGTATATTTAATAGTGCTGAAAAACTCTTAGCACATGCTACGTTTGTTCTTGCGTAAATTTGCGTTTCTTTCCTGACTACTTGAAGTACCTCATACACGAAAAGTTTTTTAGGCGGTGTCCTGAAACGCGACGGAATGAAGAACTGAGTGAATCTAAACTGAATGACTGAAAACTGGCTATCATATTGCATAATCATAGACTCCCTTACCGCCGCTTTTTTCTAACGCTTTTTTTTTCTGGAAAGCATGCAACGGTAGCACGACCGACCCTGGTAATGCTGGCATGTGAATCATTCCGAAGACATATGGGCGAGAATACCGTTTAATTGTACGTATTGCTTCTTTCAATAACATTGGAAGACCTGTAAAAAAGGATAAAACTCTCGGTGTTGATCAGTTCTTGTAGGATCCTCTATGCATTCGACTTCATTAAGCATCGCTTCGATGTGGTCGAATGCATATCTGGTCATTACAATAGCTCGCAGAGGCCTACCGATGTATCGAGTCAGTACTCCTACCCTCCCAGATAAATCTGTTACCAATTTGCCAATCTTGGAGAGATGGAAGGTTTGGTGGGTTATGGGCACAGAAGACGATTCTACCTGTGTGTTGTAGGGCGCCTACGACCACTACGCCACAGGCACCTGAGGATGGTCTGTGTCACTTGTAGTTCCGTTGATCGTAGAGTGAGTCGAACGTGTACCAGTAAACCTTCCATTTTTTCCTGTCGCATGCAAGAGGAGTCCAGTGGGCTCTACCCGCTCTAGGGATACGTCGAGCAACACGTCTTTCTTCTAGGTTCTTCGTGAAGAACTCTGACCATCGGGTTGGTGGTCTTCCTGCAGCACGTTTGACATCCCGAGGAATCCAGTCACTAGTGGGTGCTGTCCATCGGTTATCATTCACACGGCTTGCGTGGCTGGCCCAAATTATCTTCGACAGTATGGCGTACAGAATCGGGCCCATCTTTGATTGTTGATCGTTGACGCAGGTCGGTGATTCGAATCCCATCCCTTACTTGTGTGAAACGTGATACTCCTGGCATCGTCCTTTCGACTGCGCGTTCGATAACGCTGAGTGATCTTTCATCCTGCTTACGTAGCGACCAAGTTTCTAACGCATACATTAGCGCAGGACGTACTGTTGACTCGAAAAGTGGGCACGAAGTCGGATGTTCTTTTTTCTTTTCACTACATCCTCGATGCTCTTGAAAGCTCCCAAATCCGCTTCCTTCTGCTCAGCTTTAGAGCTAAGTCACCACATTGATTTTCCAACCTAGACAGACATAACTGGAGCATTCGGAGATGTTTATTCCGTTGAGCGTGAATAAAGCGTACGAAATTAATCCGTTCTTCATCAATATCTTTTTTGTGAGATTTGGTCGAAGACCAAAATTTTTCCACACGCTTTATCAAAGTCAGCAATCGTACGTTCCGCTTGGTTAATGCTTGGCGTTATGAGGACGATGTCACCAGCAAAGCGAAGGTGTTATAACTGCCGACCATCGGTTTTCACTCCCATATTACCCCATTCCAATGTTGGCATGACGTTTTGGAGGGTGGCGGTAAATAGTTTTGGCGGGATTGTATCGCCTTTCGTAATTCCTTTTTTAACGTCAATGTTAATATTTTTGTAGAATAGTGATATCTTGGATGCAAAATTTTTGTATAGCTCACGAAGAATCTTTATGTACTGAGTAGGGACTCCTTGACTATCAAGGGCTTCTATATCAGTTGAGTAAAGACCTTCTTTAAATCGACGAAAGTGAGACGGAGCGGTCTTTTACACTCTCGCGATATTCTAATGAGTCTTGTTATCGTGTGGATGTGATTCAGCGTACTAAATCATTTTCGAAACCCCGCTTGCTTACATGGCTGCCCTTTGTCCAGTGTTCTGTCAAATCTGTTTAGGATGACTCGAGTGAAAAGTTTGTAGACGACGGACAACAAGCAGATTGGGCGATAGTTGCCTATATCGTGTTGGTCGCCCTTCTTGAACAACAACACGGTCTTGCTGGTCTTTCACTGAGTAGGAACCTTGCATTCAGACGGGTAACGTGTGAAGAGCCTAGCCAATGTGTTTACGAGGAATTGCAGAAAGTTCTTCAGGTGTTCTAGTTTTATCATGTGCGGGCCTGGTGCGACTCGATTTTTCACCGACGAAATGGCATGTCGGGTTTCGGAAGGAAAAACCGTTGGTACAACATATCCATCCGCCTTTGTTTTATATGAATGAACATGGAGGTGATTGTCGAAGAGATCTAAGAAGTAATCGTGAATGATTTTTTCATTGCCTTTCTGGATGCTGTAACTATTCCTTCCTTGCGCCGTCATGCAACAATTTTAGTCTTGTAATTGGCGAAGTTTCAGTGGGCTTTGCGAATACTTCCAGCCTCTGAAACTTCGACCATTACTGCTGCTTTTCTTTTTTTTAAGTTCTTCTTTTATCGCCTGTTCACGTTGTTCTGCAAGTTCAGACGTTGTGCCTGCTGCTCGTGCGATTCCACGCTGGCGTATTAGCTCAAGAGTTTCTGGAGACAGACGTCTCTTAGTGACTTTCGAACTCTCAGCTTTCATAGCGCTAAGATGAAGATGCTGAGTGAGCCGATCGTATTCCTCGTCGATGTTGTCGACAACGGCATCTTTCAACAGCCGACTAATGAGTTGAATAAGCCTCAGTTTGTGGTGGTTCTGGGACTTCGGTGGTTTTTGAATCTAGCGGCTCTTTCTCCTTTCTGCGAGAAATAAAATCTTGCACGGAAAAGACGGTGGTCTGACCCCATGTGAAATTTTAGGACAACAGCGACATCGGTTACGCAAAACTTTCTATTTACTATGATGTGGTCAGTTTCGTTATGGTACTCTCCATTGGAAGATTCCCACGTCCAGCGTTGAGGGTGGGCTTCTGGAGTTGCGTGTTACCATGGGTGGCTTTGGTCGCCATGATAAACTCAGAGAGCCGCTCACCCTGTTCGTTCCATTCTAATCCGTGGGTCCCAATGTGACGTTCCTCAGACGTTCTTGTTGGTCCAATCTTGGCAAAGAAATCTCCAATAATGACCTTGAGTAATGTATAGTCTTTTCTGTAGAACTTCTCCAAGTCCATGTAGAACGCTTCGACTTCTTCCTCGTCATAGTTTGATGTTGACGCATAAACGACGAAGATTGTCAAAGCCGGTATTGATCCACATCTTCTTAATCCAAAACATTCGATTAGGGTTGCAAGCTGCTCGGATGAATCGATGTTCATAGACGAACTCGCGTTGACGAAAACGCCGACCCCGCCGACTGCTCTGATGTCGTATGTTTCGAGAAACAGCTCTTCTCCGGTGTCATAGACGGCGTTCAATCGGTGGCGTCCTCTCGTCTCGGGCAGGCCGATGACGTCATACGTTATCCTTCTTGCTTGGATGAGCAAGTCTTCTATCGAGGACTGGGATGCAAGTGTACGTGCATTGTAGGTACAGATCGTCACCTTAGTTCATTGCAATCCAGAAAGCTTCCAAGGGTCCTGAGATTTTAGGAGCCTCGCCGTACTCGTCTTACTCAACACTTCCGGATTGGGAGCTTATTCGGGGTCAGGAGAATGAGGCCGTTTCTTTTAATGTGTTCAGCATTTCTGATACCCACGTATCGCTTGCTGAGCTTTGAATGTGGGGCTGGATATGCTCATCGGTAGCCTGTCAGTCTCCCCCTGATTGGCCATGGATCTTATTTGTTGGAGGCGACTCCTAACCGCCTCCTGTATACTTCCCTGTCACTTGATTGCAGGCTTCTGGCCGAATTGACTCGTAGAATACAATCCGCATAAAGCGAGAATGCACTCACACACGTATGCATAAATACGCCTGGTAAGTACAGAAGGATGTGCCAAGTCGGCGCAGCAGAAACAGGGAGTCCATTCCTTCGATCCACCTGCGTCTCAGGTAAGCAAAGGGCGCTTTTGGTCCTGGATTAACCCCCTATCCACCACCTGACGACGCGCAGCGTAGCCTCGCGACTTACCGGCTCGAGATCCCTCATGTGAGGAAGATCCGTGGGAATATCTGTATAGGAAGAAAAATATTAAAACCACACCCGGCATTAGCTTGTTAAAACGTTGCAGATGAAAAAAAACTTGCGGAGATAACAAAAGTGTATGTGACCATTCCCAGGACCTGAATTTCTATTGATCTCGCGTTGCTCATGAAGTTAGAGCCTTTTTGAGCATGCACAAAATTGCGAAATCGCCGAAACTTTTGCCAGAAACGATTAAATCTTGCCACTGATGACCCTGGGTGTGCTCAAAAACAAACCGTTACCGCATGTGATCAGTCTCCTTGTGTTGCTAGAACCTCACCTTCAATTATTTGATCTGTCAAGCACACAAGTGCATTATTTGCATTGTAAATATCGTATAGAACATTACACTGCTTTAATTACTTTTATGTTACAGAAGACCATTCGGATAGAATAAACCTTAACTTCAATCGTTTTCTCGTTTTTAGATGAGAAATATCCAATTTTTTTTCAGCATATTCAATTTACTCTGTGTAATGGAGGGAATTCACTAACTGTACATGATGCATGACGTTGCTTATTCATATTAATAGAAAGCAACAAAAAAAGCAAAAAAGAAAAGACATCCAGAAATGGAAGCGAAATCGATAGCAATTGCTGATGGAGGAATTCGGTGGGAAGCATATCTACATGGTCAGAATTGATTGTGTTGACTAGGCGGTATGAGACGGTTGCCGACCCAGTACTCGTTTGATAGTGAGGAAACAAGTCATCCCAAATCGTTCACAGGTTAATCGTCTCTGTCATTAAGGAAAAAACGAAGAAGAAGTAGCTACTATCATTTCTAAATATGTCGAATTGCTAATGATCGATAACACCGACACTCGTGCTCAATCATACAGGAACGACTAGTACCTACGTTTCTCTTTTAATGTGTAGAAATCCTACCTTCTATCTGGAAGACAGGGTGCATGAGATAAGTAGCTATGAGATACATAATACAACTAAGGAACAATCATCACATACTTGGTTTAGCGTCTCATTGTGGGTGGGAGGTATTCCAGGCTTTTGGGACCCGCTTTACAGAAGGGATTCATCCCAACAACCGGGTCACGCAGGCTGAGAAGGAGTACGGAATTTCCATCAGGAACCCAGCTAAGAGTATACCAATACCAGGTTCAGCCACCCTTCTGGTGTCAAACAAGTCGCATGCTGACAAATTTCCCTCAGACCCACAAAGGCGGCGACTGCGTGTGGTAGTGACGACCTGAGGCAGACTTTGGTTAGCCTGACCTCGGGGCTCCAGAGAACCACACTCCAGCAAAAGTCCGCGAAAATGGAAATTGTTCAGGGCCCCCACATCTAGTGAAGACGGGGCATCCAAGTATGCAGGTAAGTGTCATTACATACAGGTACCACTTATTTAAGCTTTTTGACATGGTTTTTGAGCCATTTTCTCCGCTGAAAAGTTTCTCTCCTTCACAGCTGCTTTCGACAATCTTCGGTTTGCTTCGTAGTTGAATTTTTCTCTTTACAGTATTCCATTCATTTATGCAGCCTCTTCACTTGAACTTCTAGAAATTCATAACGGTAGGATTCATTATCAGATTTTTAAACGATAGCCTTTTCTAGGTACGTTTAAGGAAGTATTGATCGTCAGAATTCCCACTTTTTCCTTTTTCTGTAGCTTTTCTGCCTTTTGCAATTGACCACTCTTTGCGTTTTCCCTGATCCTTAATTATAATGGGGCAATGTTTTCGCACACGTGTTTTTCCAGTCCTTCCAATTTGGAACCTTCAACAATTGCGTATGACAGCCATATTCCAAGGATTATCGTACACAAGTAGGAAAACTTTTCAACTACTAATAAAGGCACCCTGGAAATTCATAATTCGCCATTTTGTCGTCACTGCTCAAAACTGAAGATTCAAAATATTTGTATTACTATATAATCACTTTTCTCTACTGTCTATTCTTTTTTCATGGCAAGGCAAAATGTGAGATATAATCACACTAATCCTGAGATAGTTGCAAAACTCCTTACCGCAGGTGTTTGCTTTATTTCTCAGAATCGTTGTAGTTATATCTCACATCATGATCTACCATGAAAAAAGAATACGCAGTAAGCAAAAAATGAGTACATTGTGATTTGTACTATAGCTTCAGCTTATGAGTTCGATGGCGATTTATGATTCTCCGGTCAATCTCATTCACGGCTGATTGCTTATATCATTTATAAAACACGACTGAGAGAAAGGTGAAATGAAGGACATGCATGGTGCGGTGGTGAACGCAAGAGTGACAGAGTGTTCCATCCCCACCGCAGACACGTGCGACCCAGAGTTTTCCCACGAGATTGTTAATTTATTGTTACTTGTTCAGCAATCGCGTGGTTGTTATACAGCATACATTTACTTCCATAGAAAAGCACACAATACAATACAACACAACAGTAGCTGACGTTTCGGCAGTATCGCTTTCTTCAGAGCCGCTTTTTTTACATGACTTCCAATGAGGAAGGTTAGAACAGCTGATTTTAGTCGCATATGGTTGATGACTCAGCTGTTCTAACCTTCCTCATTGGAAGTCATGTAAAAAAAGCGGCTCTGAAGAAAGCGATACTGCCGAAACGTCAGCTACTGTTGTGTTGTATTGTATTGTGTGCTTTTCTATGGAAGTAAATGTATGCTGTATAACAACGTCGCGATTGCTGAACAAGAAAACTACGCATTCATATTCCAATGCCGAGGTTAATAGAAAGTCGAACCTGGAAACTGTTATTGTTACTCAAAAAAAAGTTGACATTTTTGTCGGCTTCACTTTCTTCACAGCCTGGAAAGGACAAATTGAGTGATTCGAAAAAAAAGTGGATGAAAAAAGGCAAAACTGCAGTGGCTAAAGCGTGTCCCGCGTAAGGGCAATCGCGGCTTTGAATCTGGCATGGGATCGGAGTTTTGCATATAACCATCATCATTGTAACTGGAAGAAATTTTAAGAGATGGAACTATATAAACGTCATAGCTGCTACTCGAGAACATCTTCGAGTCGCTATGAAGCGTACACCAGTAAAAAAGAGGTATTCTTTAATTCAAAGATGCGATGATAAGCAAAGATTGAAGAAAATCAGTTGGAAAAAATCTCTAGACTCTTTGCACTACTTTAAAGTTACTGGAAAGGAAAGAAGCTGTTGATCTAAATTTTTGAGCAGATCGTAGAAGTCGATCGAAGATCACCGTTGAGTGCTTTGAAAGCTTTGCTTTAGGCACATTCCCCTTGGTTAGTTTCGCTTTCGAATATTAAAGTAAGTACAAGAAAACATCTCAAGAGATATTTAGCTCTTATCTTGAGTTTCAAGCTGACCACAAAGTGGCAAATCTCTTTGTGACCTATAGAACGGGCCACTTCATGTGATGGTGGTGACCTCAAGCCTTTGGCCAGGCCTACTTTGGGACTCCAGGGAATCACAATGACTTAACAACGAAACCTCCAGTCTCAGTACCTCGCGCACTGATAGATTCCTTCTACGACGTTGGTGGGTGACGGGTGATCAAATTTCTGGTTGCACTGTACGGTATTGGAAATTGAATACGAAAGCAAATTCACGACATGCAGTGGAGAGTGCTTCCTGCTCTACAACTATAACACCAAACAATCTATTACAACGGGCATTCTTCAGACTTATTGTGGCCGTTGGCGGCTCCAAAGCCCATAAAATCGCTCTGCAAGAGCCGAAAAAATTAACAAAAACAGAAAAAAACACCAGTTAGATAGCTGAACTTTTGTCATTCTTGGAGAAAAATTTCCGTTACGAAACAATGGAGGCGTTGGATTTGTCGTGCACCCATCTCTTTACGATCTGGTCACCATATGTGAAACGCTATCACTGCGCAAGGGCATTCTTCGTTTCCAACTTCCTTCTTAAAGGAAAGCTAGCATCATCAACAACTGTGCTCCAACTTGTGCAGATGATGAGACTGAAAATTATGCGTTCTACGAGACGTTGGAGGAAGTAAACCCTAACGAAATGTTCTTCTTTAAATTCGTCATTGGAAACTTCAACGCCGGATTATGAACGGTTAATTAAAACAAGTACAGAATAGAAAATTCGGAATCGGAGATGAAAGTAGAAATCTAAAATGTTTTGCACAACGCCTAAATTTAGCAGAACTTTTACATATAAATTCATTTTTTGGTTAAGAGAATATAGCCGATAGACATAATCGCCTAATGCCACCACAAAGTTGGTCGTCGATGTGCTCGCGAAAGGAAGATGTTCGTTTTGACGCAAAACCGTATCTATAGGAAAAAAAGTCTTGACGAGACGACACAGTTTTACCAAAGCTGTTTTACTGCTATACTGCAGTGGGTAATAAATTCATTTCGATAAGGACGAGAAAGGCATACGTTTTGGTGGAAAATTCCCATCGATTCGTCGTTTCGCTGGCGACGTTGCACTTCTTTATGGAGCATCCACAGTGAAAAGACAATGCTTAATAAGCCCGAAGAGCAGGAAAAAAAGATTGGACTGCTCATTATTGATGCGAAGACCAATTTCATGAAGAATTCATAAAAGTGAAGTATATTGAGCTGGATTATAAAGGGCACCACGTTCGAGTTCTTTTGGCTCTGAATTGCTAAGCCAGCAGTTAAAAGAATAAAGCTCTCGGCATTGATCAATCTCTGAGGGATGCGCCATGAATTCGACTTCATTAATTATCGGTGGAGAAGAATGAATGCATATCTGGCCTTTACAATGACTCGCGGTGGCCTACCGGTGCATGGAGCCAGTGCTGCTATCCTCCCAGACAAGACTGGTAGCAATTTGCCGACCCGGAGAGATAAAAGGGTTGGTGGGCGATGGGCACGGGGATCGATTCCACGTGTGTGTTCGCAGTAGCGCCTCCAACCACTGCGCCACCCGCGCCCTTGGCCCACCAAGCTTTCCTTCCCTCCGGAGAGTTATAGTTAAGGCAGCACTTAGAGTACACGATTTTCACCTGCGATGAAAGAGAAAGATCCTATTTCTCCACGTGCCACTAACCTAGCCAAAGCACCAACATTAGCATGATGTCTAGAGCCGAGCAAAAAATCATGCTGCTTTATGGACTTTCTCCTCAACCTTCGCACAAAGACACTTGTGAGGAACAATAAAAAAGAATATCTAGAGTGACACGAGAATTATCCATTTTTAATTGCTACGGTACGTTAACTCTTTGGATAGGCTTAGAGAAGGAACCATGCACATGAAGGATAAGTGTAACAAGAATGAGGTCTCGCCCATTCATCCTTGCACTTCAAACGAAATAAGTGTAGCGATAAGACGCTCTAAAAAGACCAGTTAAGGGAGATGCATAGCAAGAATCAGCTGCGTAGTAACATTTTAAATAAGTTTTAACCATCTGTTTCGTCATAAATGTAATCGAGCCTTTTATAATGCTGAGATATTTGCAAAACTACGGACCGCAGATGTCTGTGGTGGGGATCGAACACGTTATTACCCTTTCCAGGAACTACTTTTTCTTTAACTAGTATTTTTATAGCAATAGTCCCTAGAAAGGTAATAGCGTGTTCCATCCTCATTGCAGACAGCTGCGCTCCTGGGTTTGCAAATATCTCTGCATCATTATGGTGAAAATTGCATAATTTGCCCCAGCGGTAGAGATATTGATCGCATTAGCTCGACTGCAATGCACATGACCTCTTGTGAAGCATGCAGAGGCGCGAGTATTTTGCGAAGAGGCTAGATCACTATGTGTTCGTACAAGAGAACACCAAAGCGCTAAGCGTGCACTTTAATAAAATTTTCCACTAGACTAACATGGGGCACAAACACAAAGCGGCAAAGATTTTGAAGTAGAAGTCGGCATCTTGGGACAAGAATTTGAAACTTCAGAGAATAATGCCCTACAAGCGCTCTGCATAAACCACACGATTCCAAAAATGAAAAACAGTGTAGAATGGCTACTCATCATGGGAGATCTCACACAATACCTTAGACTGATATTCCAACGGGAGATCGGCACCTTACCCATTTTATACATAATGGTCCCCACTTGGAGTACTTAATCGAAGACACATTGTGAATGGTTAGTATGTGAAGAAGCTGTTCTATGTCTTCTGCGATTGAAATTAGGTGTCGTGGATTTTCCAGTTGATCTTCCGGTGTTGTTTTACTGACCAGGCTGGGTCGCAGTTAACTGGACTTTTGTCGGCTCTAAAGAAAGCCAAGTATGTCGGAACGTCAGCTTTTATGAATAAGCAGTATATAAAAAAACCTCATGCTTGCTAGCGCAAAAAGTAGTGAATTATTTGATCAATTTGTATTAATATAAATTTTAGTTTTTCGATGGCTACTTCGTTGTTTCCTGCGTGCTGTTCTTACAGATCAGTGAAGACACTGCCATTTTTTTCATGTGAAAATGTGATTAATAGTTGCTCCAAGGTGTTGGCTTTAAAACTTAGTGAAATTTAGTTCAAAACGACGTTATCGCATTTTGCTGTAGTTCCCAGCGAATTCCTTGCACCCGAGATTTGTCGACCCGTCCTTTCTCGAGCCAAATTTTTTAAGAATTGGAGACCAGTGTAAAAGGTATCGATGCTACCTTTTTCAGCGTTGAATTAGTACTACGTTGTCTAATTTTATTCGTAAAAAAAGTTGTTGAATTTTCAGCAATGTGTTTCAACTGCTATAGTTGTCCAAGCTCTAAGTAACGTGATCGTGAGCGAAAAAAGGAAACGACAAGAAAGTGGTGCTAGAATGGGACGCAATAAAACGGGTGCCTCGAGACTCTAGAATAAAGCAAGCTGGGATCAAAATAACGACTTCATAGGTACCTTGGAACTGGATTAGTCTGAAAATGCTGATTTTCACCATTCCATGCAAGAACGCTCGCTACTGATATTTCGTGGTTCTAGTAAGCATCAACGGGACCAATATTCAACAATATTCGTGCCAAAGGCGAAGAAGTTATGAGGCAGCAACCGTAGCCACAAGCAGAAAAAGTTCAGAGATCCTCGTGGATTGTGGGTGCAAGGAAGCGAATCGAATTCAAGAAGTGCTGGAATCCATTCATTGTGATACATGTGGTTCGTGTAATAATAAATGGTTGAGTAAGTAAGCTTTACCAAGCGTCCATGTTGAATTGGTGCGAGGTATGTATCTGCTTTTGCTGTTGTTGTTTGACGAATAAGCCTGTAATCTATTTATCGTTTCCGGCCTACAGTCTTACAGCTGACTGTGGAGGAGGAAGCAGCGGGTAGAGGATGCGGTCACCATTCTACCTCCACGCGGCAGTCGACGTGGAGATATTCAACAAAAGCGTTACTATGTTGCTAGAATTGATTGTAATCATTCTTACGGACGTCATGAGAAAACAGGAAAGAAAGAGATACCAAAAATGCCGTCCAATTATGAAGTATGGTATATTCTGACGTATAGCAGTACTACGTGTCAGGTGCACTACCTTTGATCTCATTGATTTAAAGGAGGATCGATCTACACGAATTACTCTCCGATCGCAGCACTTTTTCCACTCGATTTGTTTTCTCACATCCATCGTTCACAAAGATTTTTCAAGTTTTGCGTGTGCGCTGTGCTGCATGTCAAATATTTTTACCTTTCCTATCAAAGTCATTGAATACTGCTCGGGCCGAAAGAATAAGTTCTCCCTGAGCTGAGTAGGGAAACCCTTGCCCGATTCGAAAAATGTGCGCTGATTTTAGACAAGTCCGGTACTAATTTGCCTATCTCGGTAGATGAGTGTTTTGATGAAATTGACGTAGGTATATACTAGAGATTTGCTCGCAATTCACGGCATCATTACTATTACGTTAGCAGTCCCACATAGAGCATGAAATTCCCATAGAGTGCCTTAGCGAATTACAGCACACATGGAATCGCTACACTGTCGATTAATAGCGTTGGAAAATTTGCAATGGATAAAAAATTACGTCCCGTTAAACGATCTACTGAGATATTTCTGTATTTGGGCATTCACCTGCGCCAACTTTGTCCCTCTAATCTCAAAATGAGCTCAGTCGAGGCAAAGCCAAATCTGCATGTGTCTTTCATAAACACCATATGAACAGCGAAATCCACCCGTTCGTCAACGCGAAAGGCATTTCATATTTTTCCAGTGTTTTCGTTATTAATTTCGAATCATATCTGATAGTGAGTCTTCTTTGATGTAAACTTGCAGTTGCAAACGGGCTTGGTATGACGGTTGTTCAAAAGATTCACCAAGGTTTTACCACCTGCAGCTTAACGTGTTAATAGTGTAACAAGGTTTTCAGAAAAAAAAAACAGTATAAGACGAATTTGTGAAATTGCTACACTGAAGTGGTAGCTCCTAGTATCCACCTTGCAATGACACGAAACATTTAAAAAATTGAAGTTGCTTTCAGGAGGTACCTCATCATTCGACGGTTCTTCCTCACATGAGGGATTAAGTGCCGGTTAGTCACGAGGCTATGCGGAGCGACAACAAGTGACGGATAGGGAATCAATTGCGTACCAAAAGCGACGTTTGCTTTCTTGATAAGCAGAAGGATGCAAGGGATGGAAACCCTGTTTCTACTGCGCTAATTTGGCATATACTTTCTGCATTTGCTAGGCGTATTCATGCATGCGTGTGTGAGTGCGTTCTCGCTTTATGCGGATTGTATTCTACGAGTCAATTCGGCCAAAAGCCTGCAATCAAGTGACAGGGAAGTATACAGGAGGCGGTAAGGAGTCGCCTCCAACAAATAAGATCCATGTCCACTTTGGGAGAGCCTGGCAAGCTACCCGTGAGTATACCCAGACCTTACGTTCAGAGCCCAGCAAGCTATACGCGAGTATCAAAATGCTAAAAACAGTAAAAAAAGAAAACGAGCCTTATTCTCCTGACACCGAAAAACCCCAATTTCGCAGCGCTTGGTAGGACGAGTACGGAGAGGCTGCTAAAATCTCAGGGCCAATGGAAGCCGCTGGATCACGAGGAAATATGGCGTCGATATGTGCCTACAATGCACGTACACCTGCATCCGAGTTCTCAATAGAACACTTGCTCATGCAAGCAAGAAGGATAAGGTACGACGTCGTCGACCTGCTAGAGTCGAGACGACGCCACCCATTCCACGCCGTCTATGGCACTGGAGAAGAACTTCCTAGGAACATGCGACAGTAGAGGAGTAGGCGGTGCCAGCGCTCTCGTCAACACGAGTTTGTCCAAGGACATCGATTCATTTGAACAGCTTATAGCCAGCCGAATCGGACGTTTACGATTAAAAAGATGTGGATCAACACCGCCTTTGACAATCTTCGTCGTTTACTCGCCAACAACAAACTATGACGAAGAAGAAGTCGAAGCGTTCCACTTGGACTTGGAGAGGTTTTACAGAGAAAACAATACATTCTTTAAGGTAATCATTAGAAATTTCAACGCTAAGATTGGACCAAGAAGATCGTCTGAGGAACGTCACATTGGGACCCACGGATTAGAATGCAACGAACAGGGTGGTGAGCGGCTCTCTGAGTTTATAATGGCGACCAAGAGCATCCATGTTAACTAGCATTTCCAGAAGCGTCACCCTCAACGCTGGACATGGAAATCTCTCATTGGAGAGTACCGTAATGAAATAGTCTACATAATAGTAAATAGAAAGTTTTGCGTAACTGATGTCGCAGCTGTCCCAAAATTCTACACGGGATGAGACCACCGTCTACTTTGCGCAAGATTCTATTTTTCACGGAAAGGAGAAAAAGTCGCTAAGTTTAAAAACCGAAGTCCCAGAACCACCACAAACTGGGAATTATCCATTAGTCGACTAGTGAAAAGATGCCGTTATCGACAACATCGACGAGAATTCGATCGGTTCATTCAACATCTTTACGTTAGCGCTATAAAAGCTGAGGGCTCGAAAGTAACCAAGAAACGTCCGCCTCCAGAAACTTTCGAGCTGACACGCGAGCGGAAACGCACGAGCTGCAGGCAACCGCGAACTAACGTCCGAGCTAGTGAAACAATGCAGACGGGCGATAAAAGAAGATCTTGAAGAGAGAAGGGCAGCAGTATTGTTCTAACCTGCAAAGGCTGGGAAAAGTATTCGCAAAGCCCGCCGAAGCTTCGCCAGTTACAAGACCAAGATGATTGTACTCCGACGCCCAGACGGAACAATAACACCGTTTAGAAAAGCAATGGAGAAAATCATCCACGAATACTACTCAGATCTCTTCGATAACCACGTCCACCTCCCGCCATACGAAATAAAAGAGGATGGATATGTTGTACCACCGGTTCTCTCTTCCGAAATCCGACATGCCATTTCGTCGGTGAAAAATCGAACAGCACCAGGTTCGGACAGGATAAGATCAGAACATCTAAAGAACCTTCCGTCAGTCCTTGTAAACACACTGGTTCGGCTCTTCACACGTTACCTGTCTGAATGCAAGGTCCCCACTCAATGGAAGACCAGCAAGACCGTGTTGTTGTTCAAGAAGGGCAACCTACACGATATAGGCAACTATCTCCCTGCTTGTTGTCCGTCGTCTACAAACTTTTCACTCGTGTCATCCTAAACAGAATTGACAGAACACTGGACGAAGGATAGCCATGCGAGCAGGCAGGGTTTCGAAAAGGATTTAGTACGATGGACCACATTCATACGATAACGAGGCTCATTGAAGTATCGCGAGAGTACAGAAGACCGCTCTGTCTCACTTTCATCGACTTACAGACGGCCTTTGATTCAATTGAGATAGAAGCAGTCATGGAAGCCCTTGGTAGTCAAGGAGTCCCTACTCAGCACATAAAGATTCTTCATGAGCTGTACAAAAATTTCACAGCCAAAATTTCGCCATTTTATAATGATATTAACGTCGAGGTCAAAAGAGGAGTTAGGCAGGGCGATACAGTCTCGCCAAAATTGTTTACCGCCACCCTCCAGAACGTCGTGCGAACATTGGAACGGAATAATATGGGAGTGAAAATCGATGGTCGGCAGTTACACCACCTTCGCTTTGCTGATGATGTCGTCCTTATAACACCAGACATTAGCCAAGCGGAACGTATGCTTGAGGACTTTGATAAAGCGTGTGGAAAGATTGGTCTTCTACTAAATCTCAAGAAAACGATGTTCATGAAGAACTTATTGGTTTCGTTTGCCCCATTCACGTTCAGCGAAACGAATATCTCCGAATGCTCCAGTTATGTTTATCTAATTCGGGAAATCAATATGATGAACGACTTAGCTCCAGAGCTGAGCAGAAGGAAAAGAACGGCTTGGGGAGCTTTCAAAACCCTCGAGACCCGCAGTCGAAAGATGCTAGGAGTATCCCGTTTCACACAAGTAAGGGATGGGATCTGAAGCTCCAACCTGCGTCAACGATCAAAAATCAAAGATGCTGTTCTATAGACCAAACAGTCGAAGATAAAGTAGGCCGGACACGTAATGCGTATAAATGGTAACCAATGGACAGGAGCTGTTGGCTGTTAGTGACTAGATTCCTCGCGATGTCAAATGCACTGCAGGAAAACCACCGATGGTCACAGTTCTTCACGAAAAGCGTAGAAGAAAGATATGATGCTCGACGAGTTTCTAAAGCGAGCCAAACCTACTGGGCTACTCTTGCACGCAACAGGAGAAAATGGAGGAATTACTGGCTCGCTCGAGTCACTCGACGATCAACGGGACTACAGTTGATGTAGGTGACAGGTTGAGATCGGTCGCAGTCGGATGCTAACACGGATGCGCGCTAAATACGTGGAACTATTGCAAAATTGATTGTTTAATAGGATTCCGCCTGAATCTATCGTGCACACTATATCAGACGACTATTATAATTAAGCCCACATATATTTTATACCAGGGCGCTTGCGGCGCCGTGGTGAGAGGCGCTCTGCGATGCGCACATGTTATCGATCCCCACACCCACGGTTCACTAAGCCTTCCCTTCCTTTGGGGTCAGCAAATTAGTACCAGTGTTGTGTCTGAGAGGATAGCAGCACAAAGCTCGATACATCAGTAGACCACCGTGAGTTATTGAAAAGGTCGGATATGCATTCAGTCGCGTCCAACCGTAGTTAACGTAGTCGAGTGCATGGCGGTTCCCTCAGGTGTTGATCAACGCTGAGAGCTTTATAGAGCTGTATATTATCTACTGCAGTAATACGTCGTTTTTTTAAACTGATTACTCCAAACGCTTTAGTAAGACAAACAGATAGACGAGTATCGGTATAATGATGAAATGAAAAAACTCACCGTTTTCTTATGCGTGCCTTCCATGGATGAAGAACAGCTGATTGGAGTCGTATATGGTTGATATCACCAACATCAAAAATCGATGCAAGGATAGGTATCACTAGGATACTAGGATATCACTAGGATAGGTATCTGGTATCACTGGGATAAACGGTGGGCTATGTTTATAGCGGATATGGCGACGTGTCATTTGGAACGCCCAGTAAATATTTCAGCATGGAATTACTTTGTATTCTCTTAGAGAAATATGTTTTATACTTACGATAAACGTTTCATTACACCTTATGCATTAAACTTGTCGTTACAGGGCTTTTCCCACGCGCGACACCGCATAGTGTCAGGCAATTTAAACCCGTCACTGAGTCGACGCTGCGGGCGGCGCGGAGCGGGAACCCCGCTGAGTAGATAAACCGCAGCGATTTCCGGCAGCCAGCTCATTCAGGGCTCGTCTGATCGTGATGTCTGGCGTTTTTGTTGGTTCGCCAACCAAGATTCCAGAGGCTTTCAAGCCAAAAGAAGCCAAGAAAGCTTCGTCTCACCCGGCGCACTCCGCCACGTTCCGCAAGGCGGTGTGAGAGTTGGAGGAGGAGTTTGGATCATCTAAGGCTGCTATCCTGACGTTCATGCTGTCGCACTACAAGCTTGGAGACAGTATCACTAAAGTGGTCTTAGTTTTGCATTCGACCTAATAGAATCGCAAAGAGTAGTAAATAGAACAGAGAAAGTAACTTTAATGAAGCTGAGATATTTGCAAAATATCAGATCAATCCCGCTGTTGGGTGAATGCTGATGGCAAAAGATCGATAGAGCTAGCTGAGAGACGGGCGAAACGAAGGTCCCGCATGGTGTGGTGGTGAGCGCGTTACTCCCCGGAAAGAATAATAGCGCGTTCGTTCCCCCACCATAGACACCTGCGGTTCGGAGTTTTGAAAATATCTCAGCTTTATTAAAGTTATATTTCGCAATATACCTTGCCATCAAAAAGAGTAGGCAGTAAACAAAAACGGTTAAGATAGAGAAAGTAACCTTAAGCTGAATGTTTCAAAATTTACTAGATCACTCGCAAAAGCCAGCTTCAATTAAACAAAGCAAAACCGTTTACGATAGCGCTATCAATAAAAATGTGGTCCACAACGTTCCTGAAGCGTCGAGGGTCACCGTGTTAGTAGGCATAACTCTGCCCGATGACGCGCGCTCGCTATTAAAATCGGGTCCAAGTTTATCACAAGCGCAACCCATTTCCAAAGAAACCTTGCGTAGGATCGCGTGCAGCCTGCACGAGCTACAAGATCGACACCGCAGCAACGCTAGAGTTGAGAAACGATATAAAAAAGAACGAGAAGTAGAGGCACAACCACCACCTCCATTTCTTCGGAGATTCTTTAGACCGCAAGACACAAACGACGAATTCGATATAAAATTTCGCATATTTTCGAGCGAGACTCTCAAAACCCTTAACTGCTATCGCGTAAAAGAGCTCAGTTTAAACTTTACAGCTGCGCAAAAATCTGGTATGAGACAGGTTCTAGAGCTAATCACCTGTATCACCTGCAGTCCCGTTGATCGTCGAGTGACCCGAGCGGGCGCCAGTGAATCCTCCATTTTTCCCTGTTGCGTGCAAAAGTAGCCCAGTGGGTTCTGCTCGCTTTAGGGACTCATCGAGCATCATATCCTTCTTCTAGGCTTTTCGTGAAAAACTTTGACCATCGGATCGGTGGCCTTCCTGCAGTACGTTTGACATTCCGAGGAATCCAGTCACTAACAGCCCTTGTCCATCGGTTATAATTCATACGCACTACGATTCCGGGCCACCTTATCTCCGACTGTTTGGCCTATAGAAAAGCATCTTTGATTTTTGATCGTTAGCGTAGCTCGGAGCTTCGGATCCCACCCTTTACTTTTGTGAAACGGGATACTCTTAGCATCGTTCTTTCGACTGCGCGTTCGATAACGCTGAGTGATCTTTCATCCCGCTCAGGCAGCGACCAGGTTTCTGACGCATACGTTAGGGCAGGAAGAACTGTTGAGTCGAAAAGGTGGGCACGGAGTCGGGTGTTCTTTTTTCACTTCACTACATCCTCGATGATCTTGAAATCTCCCCAAGCCGCTCGGTTCCTTCTGTTCAGCTCTGGAGCTAAGTAATTATTCACATTAATTTGCCGACCCAGATAGACATAACTGAAGCATAAGAAAATATTCGTTTAGTTGAGCGTGAATGGGGCAAAAGAATAACCAATCCGCTCTTCATGAACATCGTTTTCTTGAGATTTAGTAGAAGACCAATCTTTCCACACGCTTTATCAAAGTCCGCAAGCATACGCCCCAGTTGGCTAATGTATGGTGTTATAAGAACGATATCATTAGCAAAGCGAAGGTGATGTAACTGCCGACCATCGTTTTTCACTCTCATATTGTCCCATTCCAATGTTCGCATGACGTTCTAGATGGTGGCTGTAAATAATTTTGGCGAGATTGTATCGCCTTGCCTAACTCCTCTTCTGACGTCAACGTTAATATCGTTGTAGAATGTTGAGATTTAGGTTGTGAAATTTTTGTACAGCTCATGAAGAATCCTTATGTGCTGAGTAGGGACTCCTTGACTACCAAGGGCTTCCGTGACTGCTTCTATCTCATTTGAATCAAAGGCCGTCTGTAAGTCGATGAATGTGAGACAGAGCGGTCTTTTGTACTCTCGCGACACTTCAATGAGCCTCGTTATCGTATGAATGTGGTCCATCGTACTAAATCCTTTTCGAAACCCTGCCTGCTCGCATGGCTGTCCTTCGTCTAGTGTTCTGTCAATTCTGCTTTGGTGCAAAGTTTGTAGACGACGGACAACAAGCAGATGGGACGATAGTTGCCTATATCGTGTAGGTCGCCCTTCTTGAACAACAACACGGTCTTGCTAGTCTTCCACTGAATAGGGACCTTGCATTCAAACAGGCAACGCGTAAAGAGCCAAGTAAATATGTTTACAAGGACTGGCAGAAGGTTCTTTAGATGTTCTGATCTTATCCTTTCCGGACCTGGTGCTGTTCGTTTTTCACCGACGAAATGGCATGTCGGATTTCGGAAGGGAGAACCGGTGGTACAACATATCCATCCTCTTTTATTTCGTATGGCAAAAGGTGGACGTGGCTATCGAAGAGATCTGAGTAGTATTCGTGGATGATTTTCTTCATTGCCTTTCTGGACGCTGTTATTGTTCCGTCTGGTCGTCGGAGTACAATCATCGTGGTCTTGTAATTGGCGAAGCTTCGGCGGGCTTTGCGATTACTTTTCCCAGCCTCTGCAGCCTAAGAGGCTACCATTACTGCTGCCCTTCTCTCTTTAAGATGTTCTTTTATCGCCTGTCTGCATTGTTTCGCAAGTTCGGACGTTAGTTCGCGTTTGCTTGCAGTTCGTGCGATTCCGCGTTGGCGTATCAGCTTGAGGGTTTTTGGAGACGGACGCTTCTTGGTGACTTTCCAGCTCTCAGCTTTCATAGCGCTAGTGTAGAAATGTTGAATGAGCGTATATAAGGATTTAATCCCACGTTTGGGTGTCGAATGGTTGCCCTGTGTCAACTACGAAAAGTTCCTCGTGGCGTCTTCTAACAAAGTCGAGCATTCTGCTTTAAGCTAGTGGTTATTAGGTGTCTAGAACTGACTCGAAGGCCTTTATTCCGCTACAAACTGCGACACAGCAACTGTCATTTCTACTAGTACAAATGGATTGTCATAGCGATTTACGGTTTCCAAGTGCAAAATTTGAGGTAATCAGTAAACATTTACTGAGCATCCACTTCTTGGTGCGTTTCATAGTCGTAATCGCTTTCATAGTCTTAATTTGCTTAATCGCACTGACGTAATTCCCTTCTGGCCTTGAAGAGCTAGAGAGGTTTTTTCTTCAGAAGCTTAGATTTTTTCATGCGATTATTTGTTGTCTGACTGTAATAATTACAGTAGATTTCGTGTACTTGCAATCGGCGCAATGACAGCCATAGTCTGCTAATCGGGGTCAACTGTCGTTCTATTCTGTGCTTGTACTACGCTTTTTTGCTGAACGTTTTCGTTCAAATAAAGTGTTTCGATCAAAGCCGCTTTGCAATGACAACTATTAAGAAAGTTTTCAACATCGAAAAGCTCTATTTACTAGTTCGCTCGATTTATGAATGTATACACTCGCCGAGAGATGTATAGAATTGAATTACTTGTGGAGAGTAATACTTTAAAACAAGTACTTCATGTATTCGGCAAAATGAACGCTATCAGTTTGGATAAAAGCGACTGTAATTCACACTTCCTTGGAAAAGGTCAAGCTCCGCTATCCTACCATGGTAGAATTCTGAGCTCTTAAACTCATAACTCGTGCTTTTCCTCCGAACACTCTAACACACCTCATAGTTCGTAATAGCCGGTATAGCCGTTTATGCGGAGCACAAAATTGAACAATTTACTGGAACGGCAAAGTTTGTTTTTACATGAATTCAAGTACGGGGCACGTGATACGTGTGCATACACATGTGGTGGCGAAATGGGTAGAACACTTTGCAACCACCTTGAAGGCAAATAGATGGAAAAGTTGAAGGCAAAGCAGATACTCCACGATGTCTACACCGGCATCATAGACATAGCGGAGGTCGCATACGGTCAACCTACTGAATAGTACCACATGAACTATCGTTCGATTTTTTTACGAAGGACTCGCATGGAGTGGTGGTGAATGCGTTACTTTCCGGAAAAGACAATAGCGAGTTCATTTCCCACCGCAGGCACCTACGGTCCGGAGTTTTGCAAATATCTCAGCATCATTAAAGTTATATTATTTTTGTTTTCATAAGAGACGAACACCTGTATCGTCCGTCGACCCGTTGATCATTGAGGGACTCAGTGCACCTCCAGTGAATCCTGCACTTTTTCCTATCGCATGGAAAAGTAACCCACTGTGTGACTTGTGCTTCCCCTGAGGAATCGTTGAGCACCGCATCTTTTATTTTCCATGAATGACTCTGACCATCAAGTCGGCGGCCTTTCTGCCCTTCCATCAGTTGTCGTTGATGTGCTGTCGTTATTATTTTGGATCCAACGAAATTGGATCTGGTAATAGATGGAAAATTCCATTTCTTGTTTCTACGGTGCCAATCTAGGTGCCCTCGTCTAAAATCAGAGACTAACGATTCTTCTCCTATCCATGTGTTTCCGGTTCCTGCGACTTGTTTTTCTGATATCCGTATGTTTACATGTCTCTTTCGTTACTTTATCATAAATTTCAGTAGTAATTGATAAAAATATGTCGTTTCTCTGGTTCTAAGTAGTTGATCCGCTATAAATTTGCTGCTGCTGAAAATTTAAAGGTTGTGAGACACCGTGTTGTTTGAACACTCACTGCTAATCTTAACAGCGTCACCACGATCATCCTCGTCTTCATTCCAATCCTTCTATTCAATCGTCTCTTACTCTTATATGAGCGGCGCAAGAAGTTCCTCGCATACATCTTCTTTAATGTCTCCTTGTTCACTTCAGATGAGTCGAGTGAAAACAAACTTCACATCGTCTTAGGTGACAAGATTAAGGCCTTTGATATACGGTTTACCACCATTTATTGCTTACTCCTTCTTTTCCAAGTGCTCTTACGAACCAATATAGTAATGTATTCTGGGCCGATGTAAAGTGCATGAAGGTAGTGGGATATATTCATCATATGCTGGAAAACCAATTACAAATGCAAAGCGTACCATCGCCAGAGAGTGGATGAGCTTTCATTAGGTAGAAACGATTAAAAAACAATGGAAGAAGTATATTTAAGGCAAAGAAAACGCATAAAAAGTTAAAAGCGACGAGAATGAGATACGAGTCGGAATCATGCAGAGAAAACCTTGTAACTAACAACACACTGAAGTGCGGATTTTACAAAATGAGGCATTTATTCGGTGTATATGTTTTTTTTTCTATTCCTTCATTTTTCTAGAAAGAATTTCTATTTTTTTCAACGAGATGAAGAAATACATAATTAATGATATACAGTGAAGGAATAAGAGTTTCACTCTGTAAATGGTACAGTTGATTCCTTCACTTTCCTACACTTTTTTGCTATAAGTCGATACTCTCCCTTTTGGTAATGTTCTTAAAGTTCTGAAAAGAACATGTTTTTTAACTAATGAGTTTTTCCAGCTTTCTCTTTCAACCCGTGAAAGTTGATGGGCACGGGTATCTTTGCAATCTCTTAGGTGCAGATGATGGGTCTTTTTTGGAACAATCGACTTAAAACAAGAATGGCATTAAAAACATGGCAAAACAGACAAATTGATCACGTGACTGGTAAACATTTTCACATGGAGTACTAAGGGAAGCTATTTGATCAATCATTCTTTTGTCTTTATTGCATACAAAGCCTGTGTACTTCTTTAATCATTGTGGAAATCTTTGGTAAATTTCTTCAAATCTGTACTTTACATTCCATTTGGCGACATTTCCATATTCGCGTTCAATAGACGCTCTTCGGAAACTTCAGCCTAAAATAATATCCCCCATCAAGCAAAAGTACAAAGTCAGCTGTAATAGTTTTCATTAACTAACCAATACTAGGAGTCCCGAAAGGATTTCAAGATCGTTCTGAATACTACGGCGTATTTCCTGGACCTAAACCGTTGTGCTTTTCAGTGTTTATGGAGATTGCCGTAATTGTTAGTAACAAATGAATAATTTTACCGAGTCATACCTCATTGATGTTCTCCTCATAAATTCTTATGAGTGATTCAATGTTTTCCGATATACGATTAATACATTCGGGTATCGTTCTGATTAGGCCGTGTATTCTTCTCCGAAGCCGGAGATAATGCATTACTGAGAAGTGAAATTCGGTAGTCTTCCTCGTGCTGTGAGGCAAAACGCAGAAGTAAATTGGCATAAGAAAAAAAAAGGCACATTTTTGATTCCAATAGACACAAGTGTTGAAAAGACGAAAAGAACGATTTTGACCCTATTCTACAGTGTAATGCATTGTTTTCTTGTCATTAAAAGTAGTAAATTACTTAGAACTCATTTATACGGCGGATATAGCGCATGATTAGAGGTACCCTGTTGTACACTCGAGGTCATTGGTTCGATCAAGCGCACCGGGTTTACCAAGCCTTCCTTTCCCCTGGTATCAGTGAACTGATGTAAGGTTTTTTGGGGAGAAACTCTCTCCCATTCACCAAAGTCTGCCACTGTCTCCGTAGTAAGCTGCAATAGAGTTGCTCCAGGAACAAAGGTTAATTAACATCACCTTGTGTACAACTTCATGAAAATAATGAAATTATCAAGTACTATCCGAAAAGGGCAAAAATTCTCGCAGTGTACGTTGATTGGTTATGAAAGAAAGAATAATCATTCATAGTTGCGAAACGCGAGGAAAACGCACTTTTAATCCCCTTCTATCCATCACTTCTATATTACGTCAGGCCGTAGACGTATCACCTAATCATATTTAGAATAATTCTGTAGTC
>MQTX01000368.1:96506-135973 GCA_009735665.1 Angiostrongylus cantonensis
TTTGCAAATATCTCAGCATCATTAAAGTTATGTTATTCTTGTTTTCATAGGAGACGAACACTTGTATCGTCCGTCGACCCGTTGATCATTGAGTGACTCAGTGCACCTCAAGTGATTTCTGCATTTTTTTCCTATGGCATGGAAAAGAAACCCAGTGACTTGTGCTTCCCCTGAAGAATCGTTGAGCACCGCATCTTTTATTTTCCATGAATGACTCTGACCATCAAGTCGGCGGCCTTTCTGCCCTTCCATCAGTTGTCGTTGATGTGCTGTCGTTATTATTTTGGATCCAACGAAATTGGATCTGGTAATAGATGGAAAATTCCATTTCTTGTTTCTACGGTGCCAATCTAGGTGCCCTCGTCTAAAATCAGAGACTAACGATTCTTCTCCTATCCATGTGTTTCCGGTTCCTGCGACTTGTTTTTCTGATATCCGTATGTTTACATGTCTCTTTCGTTACTTTATCATAAATTTCAGTAGTAATTGATAAAAATATGTCGTTTCTCTGGTTCTAAGTAGTTGATCCGCTATAAATTTGCTGCTGCTGAAAATTTAAAGGTTGTGAGACACCGTGTTGTTTGAACACTCACTGCTAATCTTAACAGCGTCACCACGATCATCCTCGTCTTCATTCCAATCCTTCTATTCAATCGTCTCTTACTCTTATATGAGCGGCGCAAGAAGTTCCTCGCATACATCTTCTTTAATGTCTCCTTGTTCACTTCAGATGAGTCGAGTGAAAACAAACTTCACATCGTCTTAGGTGACAAGATTAAGGCCTTTGATATACGGTTTACCACCATTTATTGCTTACTCCTTCTTTTCCAAGTGCTCTTACGAACCAATATAGTAATGTATTCTGGGCCGATGTAAAGTGCATGAAGGTAGTGGGATATATTCATCATATGCTGGAAAACCAATTACAAATGCAAAGCGTACCATCGCCAGAGAGTGGATGAGCTTTCATTAGGTAGAAACGATTAAAAAACAATGGAAGAAGTATATTTAAGGCAAAGAAAACGCATAAAAAGTTAAAAGCGACGAGAATGAGATACGAGTCGGAATCATGCAGAGAAAACCTTGTAACTAACAACACACTGAAGTGCGGATTTTACAAAATGAGGCATTTATTCGGTGTATATGTTTTTTTTTCTATTCCTTCATTTTTCTAGAAAGAATTTCTATTTTTTTCAACGAGATGAAGAAATACATAATTAATGATATACAGTGAAGGAATAAGAGTTTCACTCTGTAAATGGTACAGTTGATTCCTTCACTTTCCTACACTTTTTTGCTATAAGTCGATACTCTCCCTTTTGGTAATGTTCTTAAAGTTCTGAAAAGAACATGTTTTTTAACTAATGAGTTTTTCCAGCTTTCTCTTTCAACCCGTGAAAGTTGATGGGCACGGGTATCTTTGCAATCTCTTAGGTGCAGATGATGGGTCTTTTTTGGAACAATCGACTTAAAACAAGAATGGCATTAAAAACATGGCAAAACAGACAAATTGATCACGTGACTGGTAAACATTTTCACATGGAGTACTAAGGGAAGCTATTTGTTCAATCATTCTTTTGTCTTTATTGCATACAAAGCCTGTGTACTTCTTTAATCATTGTGGAAATCTTTGGTAAATTTCTTCAAATCTGTACTTTACATTCCATTTGGCGACATTTCCATATTCGCGTTCAATAGACGCTCTTCGGAAACTTCAGCCTAAAATAATATCCCCCATCAAGCAAAAGTACAAAGTCAGCTGTAATAGTTTTCATTAACTAACCAATACTAGGAGTCCCGAAAGGATTTCAAGATCGTTCTGAATACTACGGCGTATTTCCTGGACCTAAACCGTTGTGCTTTTCAGTGTTTATGAAGATTGCCGTAATTGTTAGTAACAAATGAATAATTTTACCGAGTCATACCTCATTGATGTTCTCCTCATAAATTCTTATGAGTGATTCAATGTTTTCCGATATACGATTAATACATTCGGGTATCGTTCTGATTAGGCCGTGTATTCTTCTCCGAAGCCGGAGATAATGCATTACTGAGAAGTGAAATTCGGTAGTCTTCCTCGTGCTGTGAGGCAAAACGCAGAAGTAAATTGGCATAAGAAAAAAAAAGGCACATTTTTGATTCCAATAGACACAAGTGTTGAAAAGACGAAAAGAACGATTTTGACCCTATTCTACAGTGTAATGCATTGTTTTCTTGTCATTAAAAGTAGTAAATTACTTAGAACTCATTTATACGGCGGATATAGCGCATGATTAGAGGTACCCTGTTGTACACTCGAGGTCATTGGTTCGAACAAGCGCACCGGGTTTACCAAGCCTTCCTTTCCCCTGGTATCAGTGAATTGATGTAAGGTTTTTTGGGGAGAAACTCTCTCCCATTCACCAAGGTCTGCCACTGTCTCTGTAGTAAGCTGCAATAGAGTTGCTCCAGGAACAAAGGTTAATTAACATCACCGTGTGTACAACTTCATGAAAATAATGAAATTATCAAGTACTATCCGGAAAGGGCAAAAATTCTCGCAGTGTACGTTGATTGGTTATGAAAGAAAGAATAATCATTCATAGTTGCGAAACGCGAGGAAAACGCACTTTTAATCCCCTTCTATCCATCACTTCTATATTACGTCAGGCCGTAGACGTATCACCTAATCATATTTAGAATAATTCTGTAGTCTTGATAAGATAACCGATTCAGCATCAAGTATCTCCCAAACCTCCCAACGGTTTACCGCCTCATCGTGGCTGGGAGGTGTTCCTGAGTGTTGGCCTGCTCAGTACAACTTGAGTTTTCATTCCCCTGCGAGGCCTACCACGCTGAGGAGCCTGGCGTTTCTACCAGGAAGCCCAAGATCAAACCAATACCACTATCAACCACCGTCTTGATATCAAACTGGTCGCATGGTGATAAATGTTTCCCTGATCCTCTAAGACTGCGACTACCTGTGGTGGTAACGACCTTGGACAGACTTTGTCCGGGCCAAAGTCACGGCACCAGGGAACACAACTACTATATCTGCAAAACTCCGAAAAATGGAGATTATGTTAGAGCCCGCAAAACTAATGATAGGCCGTTCAACTATCTAAGTAAGGAACAAGCACTCACCTTCCTCGTACTCCATATCTGTCCACACCTCCATTTCCTCAACACACACATAAACACATAAACAAACTCAACACATAAATGAACCTCACTAAGATGAGAGAAGTGGCATGCGATGAGGAGATAAGCCACGAGTGATAGTGAGACCTTTCTTCTTTTTCATTCAGTTTCGACTTTCTAAAACTTATCCAAAATACCTCACGAGTTTTACTCGTCGATGCTTTCAATTTCTTCGAGTGGATCATGGAAGCATCAGAACTGCTGCAGAACTCTTCAGACTACTGGTTTCTAGACACCTCTTATTAATAGCGCTTATTTCTTTCGATATGATTCCTAGGAGCTCTCAGGCAACAAAAGACTCATATGCCAACTATTAGGAAAGTGTGAGTTTTATGTACTAAATTCTTACAAAAATCTCTATGTTCTGCGCAACGAAACTGCATTTGTGGACATACACCACATTGAGTCTGATTGAACATTTAGCGGTTGCGAGGGAAAGCATTGTGGGACCACTAATTATTGCTTCATGAACATTTCCGTGCTTTTTCTCCAATTGCTTTTTGTCAGGCTTTTCGACAAAACGTTCGAAAACTACAAGTTTGCTCTAAAATCCCAATTTCTTTACTGACATTCATGATAACGAGTTGGTCGATGCCGAAGATGAGAGTATCATCACCAGACAATGTTTTAGGCCACAATGTTGAGCATTTGGCCAGAAAGAGTAATCCAGAACAATAAAGAGAGCAGTTGGTTAGGAATAATAGAATGGATAAAATCAAAGTTGAGGCGTGTGAGGAAGTGAGAGAAATGAAAAAGAACAAACCGACGAAGGATGTGTAGAATGACGATAACTGCGCAAATGCTCGATTCTTCTTTGATAAAAAATTGTAAAGAATAAGCAGTTTATTTAATAATAATGGTAATTTTCGAGTTTGTTGATTAAGTACCGATTCAAACGAGCACGAAGTGAGTTAAGCCTTTCAACGAGCACATCTCAGTTCCCACTGAGACTCTTTCATTTAAAATAACAACTATCCCAATCTAGAGATCTTCACCAAGAAGATGCAGTTTTTCATACTCTAGTATGGTAAAAAGAGAAATTTTTGAAGACATAAATTTCAAATAAAGCGGGATGAAAAATGAGCTCTGCAGAAGTTAATACTTTTCTTTAGAGAGATAAGGCAAAGTCTCTCCTACAATCAATCAGATAATCAACTCGTCAAATCCTCTCGTTATTGAAAATTGCAAGGAGTTTGTAGAATACCGGCGCCTCTTTTTTTGTAAGGCACGGAATAAGGATAAAGGATAAAGCTTTCGGTGTTAATCAATCCCTGAGGGATGCGCCATGAATTCGACTTCATTAATTATCGGTGGAGAAGAATGAATGCATATCTGGCCTTTACAATGACTCGCGGTGGCTTGCCGATGTATCGAGCCAGTGCTGCTATCCTCCCAGACAAGCCTGGTACCAATTTGCCGAACCCGGAGGGATGGAAGGCTTGGTGGGCCAAGGGGGCAAGAATTGATTCCACGTGCGTGTCTCAGTGGCGCCTCCAATCACGGCGCCACATGCATAAGGCACAAAAGGTTCAATTTTTACACAGTATTCCAATTTTTTCATTTCCATTTAATGTGATCGATTTTAGAATTCAAGTGCTGATATCAATAAAAGGCAAATGAAATGTAATAAAATGCCATGCCTAAAAGTAAAGTAATTTGTGGCACTACTACAAATTCGTGACGTCATGAGCCTTGAAAATTTCCACGTTTGCTAGCTACTTGTTCATCTTCGATAAAACCATGCGGACAAGTTTTGAATTTTCATCAATCTTCGTGACGGTGGTCCCGTGTGCGTTTCTACTGCTTGTTTCCAGGCTTAAAGCAGTGACAATATTTTCGAAAAAGTAGAAAACAAAATTTGTTTTGGAACAAGCGACATTTACTATTCTTATTGTCTCAATGATTGCTTTGTTAAGTCACTTTTGCTTAGGATTAGTTTTTAAACCATTTGTTTTCTTTCTTTCGACCTACGCTCTCAGTTCCACATCGTGGTGAAGATCTGGATACGCCCTTGCAAGGTTAAGTCAGGACTCCAGGGAGGAGCAAGTTGCACAACCAGCAATAGGCCAGCCTCAGTACCCCGCACACTGGGTGCTCCCTTCCATGACGTCAGGAAGTGAGACGACCAGTGAGAGGCCAGAAAATCTTGGGTTGCGCAGGACGTCATTAGAGCCGGATCTGACAAACACACGTACGACACGCCATGGAGATTGTTTCTTACTATGCACGTATAATGCCAGAACACTCTCCACAGACGCCGATCTTCACCCCCTTCTTGCAGCTACAGATCGCATTAAATTTCATGTGATCGCATTACAAGAAACAAAAATCAAGAAGACCGACATACGCAAATTAAACAACGGGACTTTTGTGATCCGTGTGGAGAAGGTCCCGTCACGAAATGTCTGCGGCGTAGGCTTTGTCGTCCACCCGTCCATTGTCCATTTCGTCGACTCATACGAGATCCTTTTTCCTCGAATAGCCGTCCTCCGTCTTCAACTGTCGCGTCATAAGAAGATCACTATCATCAACTGCTACTCACCAACCGACGCAGCTGATGAGTACGAAATAAGTGCGTTCTACTATCAGTTGGAGGAAGTCATCCGCGATGATAAAGCTTATCATAAATTTGTTGTCGGAGACTTCAACGCTAGAATAAGAAAGGCCAACGAGAGCGAATACTGAATTGGAAATTTTTGATCAGGAGGAAGAAGTGAGAATGGCAACCGTCTCGCAGGACTCCTGTCGGCAGCACGTCTCTTCCATGGAAACTCTTTTTTCAAGAAGAAAGAAAGCCGCCGCTGGACATAGGAGTCTCCCAACGGCATGATTCATGCGGAGATCGACCATATTCTGACAAACAGAAGATGGTGTCTACTTGACACATCGGTAGTCTCGTCATTCTGTACTGGCTCTGATCACCGCCTTCTTTGCGCGAAGATTCGATTCAGCCATAAGCAGGAAAAGAATTCTCTTCATCGATCACGGGAAAAAGTCTAGCTGTATATGACGAAAACATTCTGAACGAAGTTTTATCCAAACGTGACTGGCAGATTAAAGAACACCCACCGAATACTACAAGCTGCTTGTCGAAGGACCTAAAAGCTGTGCCGAATCCGCTTCAGTTCCTCAGACAAGAAGATCGGACCGCATCTCCACCACTACTAAGGAGTTGCTCGAAAACAGAAGGATGTTGAAGCTTGATCCCACTGCAACACGTAATAAATGCCAGCTGTAGAAGAGCTTTACAGAAAAATCTACAACGGTACAAGCAGAAAAAACTACTGGAAGCAGCAGAGAAAGGAAACAGTCTGAACAAATGCCGTCGGGACTTATGTGATTTTAATGTTCCTCTGTCAGCCCTAAAGAACGAAGATGAATTCGCCTAAACTTTCCGCCATAATATGAAATTAATAGCGAAAACGTTCTACTCCAACCTTTTCCGCTCCACAATCCCCGTCCCGGGCCCTAATATCCCCGCTGGAGAAACACCACTTGGAATTCTTCCGTCGGAGGTTCGAGTTGAGATAGAAAGCATGAAAAGAGGCACAGCTCCAGGACCAGACAATATCACCGCCAATTTCCTTAAAGCAAATTCCTATCAAACCTTCGTTTTGCCGACGACATTGTCATCTTCTCAAGAAGTACTAGCGAAGCAGAGATGATGATCAACGAGCTCAACGAAACAGGGATAAAGATCAGACTTCGCATAAATCGAAAGAAGACCCAGTTCATGAAAAACCCATGGTGCGAAGGCGAAAAAATTGAATTGGATGGTTCCCTCATTGCAGAGACCACCTCGTACGTATATCTCGGGCGATCAATGAACATGGAAAACAGCATGAAGGAAGAGCTAGATAGAAGAAGGAGAGCAGCTTGGGCCGCATTTGGGCCTCTCAAAGAAGCCACCGACCAACTGAAGAACCTTAAAGTCCGCGCTCATCTCTTCGATTCTACGGTTCTCTCAGCGCTCTGTTATGGTGCAGAGACGTGGGTTGATATTTCAACAACGTCAAGAAGTCTTCGCACTACACACAGAGCGCTTGAGCGATGTTTTCTAAGACGTAACCGGCACTCTCAATATCTAACCGGAATGCGAAGCTTTGACCTTCGAAATCTGCCACATCTTCGAGATCTAGGAGAATATACATCGAGAGCGAAACATAGATGGGCCGGTCACATGATGAGAGGAACAGACGACAGATGGACAAAAAGAACAGTAGAATGGACTCCAAGAGAATGCAAACGTCCCCTTGAGCGACCACCTACACATTGGGCGGACGTGTTCGTAGAAAAAGTTAATCAGCTGTGCCCGCAGCTGCAGTTGTTTTACAGATCACGGTATGAGACTCGCAAGCGATACCATGCTCGAACAAGACCACCACCATGGACTGCATTTGCGAGAGAAAGGAACGAATGGCATATGTGCTGGGGTCCGCACAACTCGTGAAGACGGACCGTCCAAGTATCCAAGTAAGTAAGTATGGTCTCAGTTTAACCAGCAAATAAGTGTGAAGCGAAACCTTGTAAAACATGATTTACATTTCGCTATTATGGTTTTCTGCAGAAGCTGCACTGGAATTGAAAGTCAGCTTTAAAACGTAATTTGCAGATGACCACACGGAATCCGACCATCAACTGGTGAAGCCACCCTCAAAACGAAACTAAGTAGCCTGCCCAAAAAATCATACTCCTAGACCACCTGAAATAATTTTCTCGCATCTCTACTCGTCCTTGCATAGGACAGTCTAGCCACTGAAATTGATTAAGAACACGACTGGTTCAGTTACCACTTTCACGACAGTAAAAATTGCCGAATTCTTGAAAATTACGGAAACACTTCTGTCTCCGAAACGCTGCAAATGATCCAGAAGACAATTTCTCAGTACGTTTCTGAGTTTGGCTTGTCAAAAATTAGTGCTTAACAACTTTAGAAACCGGCTAATCTGGAAGAACAAACCATTTGCAGCACTTTTCGTGACGCTACAGATGGATGTCGTATGACACCGACGTAATGCTGAAGAATCTGCAAGAATACGGTTCTCGCTTCTTTTCGCAGGGTCGTCCCAGCAGATATTCTCAGCAACCAATAGTTAAGTAAGTCTCGATCTAATGAGTCAATCTATGATAATTATCAGCGAATCTAATAGTAAAAGGTCACATCGACAATAGTACATATAGTCTCGTCTCTATTTTGAGCGAGTTCAAGCACCGTATATGTAGTATTTATAAATAGTTTGCGTGAACAATGTACGTATTCAGCAGAAAAGTGTATTTCAACGAAACGGCGTCTGCCAATACTACATGATTCCCACTCTTAGGGATGGGGACTTCGTGTCTCCTGAGCGCAAGATCGAGCCCTCACCGTCTCTCGTTGTTGAGGAGAACATAAAAAAAATGGTTCGTGTGCTCATATCGAAAACAGAGACGCCAGTAGCACATAAACAAAATGAAGACAGCTTTGTTGTATTTATTACGCTGCAACAATTTGCATCGCTTGGTTGCGGTCGTTTGTGGGCAAATGAATCGGTTTTGTTTTTAAGGGGCACGTGGAGCGTAATGGGCAGAGGTGCTGTGCAACACACGTGGGATCGACCACACGCCCGTGGCTCACCAAGCCAACTATTCCATCAGGGTCGGTAAATTAATACCAAAGTTGTCTGGGAGGAGAGCAGCACTGACTCGATTCACTCGTTGACCACCACGAGTCATTGTAAAGGCCAGATATGCATTTAATCGCCTCCAATTGATACCTAATGAAGTCGAATACATGGCACTTCCCTCAAGACTTGATCAACTCTGAAAGCGTTATCCTTTATTTTTTTTTATGTTCTTACAGCAAGAGGAATTTCCTTTCTGTCGAGAAGCCAGCCTTCATGGAGTAGCAACGTGGCATATAGCTGAAGCGTAAAACCTTCAGTATTGATATCCTTAAAGAATGCTGCATGCTTTTGGCTTCATTAAGTACCGTTAGCGGTGAATGAAGTCATCTCTGACCTATTTAATGAATTGAGGTAGCCTACCAATGTACCATGTTAATGCTGCTGTCGCAGAGTTAATGCTGCTATTCCTCACGAGTCTGGAACCAATTTGCTGACAGAGGAGCTACCGAAAATTTCGCGAGCTCGAGCGAGGAATAATCAAAGGTCAATCAGTGTGTATTTGAGGAGACCTCTAATTGGTGCACTACACACGCGCTGCGCTTTTTGCATCACAATAAATGTACAGGATGCTTTTGTTTCCAGTGGTGGAAGGTTTTATAATAGTGTTGTTTCTTAACCACCTGATGTATTGAGCACTGTTCCATCACATGCTAAAATGGTCACTTGTCACGTGCCGTCCATTCTCATCACATTTTGTTGACGGCCAAGTGTCCCGAGTGTGTGCCGTAGTGTTCTCACAAACTATACTTGGTCCTTAAACGCACACCATCATTTCAACGGAAAGGAAAAGGTTGCAGGACAGTAGAAGCGATATTATACACTAACAAATGCAAGCGTAAGAGTTTTTACTGCTACAGTCTCGTTCTCTTGATCATCGTACTATAGTGGCTCTTTGGAAAGATTCGTCTAACCTGTACATCAAGTGCACTGAATAATGCCACATGCACTGTGCAAAAAGGATTTTAAAATAAATTTTGCTTAAGGAAATATATTTACATCGCCGTCGTGCATATATGAATACTTGCACGGTCTTTCTTCAGAAATCTCGGAAAATAGTGCGTGATCCAGCAGAAATTTCGTCCAACTGACAGTTTTCTGGTTGAGTACGACCTTCTTTCTCCTGAGTTTTGAAACTCATGCTATAGCTTTTCTACACGTTCCTATCTAGTGTCTGTGTTGTTTTCATGCTGGCAGCGATTCCCATCACTGGTTCACTTTTGTTGGGTTTCCGCATTGAAATCTCAAACATCTTACCAGTTTGGGAAGTCGTGTTGAGGTGATGAACTTCCCACTGTACACAGACTCTCCACCCTAAGCAATTATTTATACATATATATATATATATGTGCAAATACATGTGAAATGATAAGGACAACGGAGTGGCCGATGGTGCAGTCCATCAGAAAGCAAGATCTGGTACGACCTCTTCTCCAAGCTCTCCTCCACTCTACGCAAGAACGCCTTAGCTCGGCTATCTCCAGAATTTCAAAGCGAATCTATTTGATCAGCATTAAATAGCAGCCGAAACAGTGCACGAACTGTTGCAAGACCTCAGTGTGTGATGGGTGCTAGGAAACGAATCAAATAGAAGAAATGCTAGGATCCAATTAGTAGCTCCGATGGCGGGAATGTGTATGCGATGCGACAAGCCTTCTTTAAATGCTATACCCACTCGACGGTTCGGAAATTAATTTCATTTTAGATCTGTAATTTTATATACATCTTAGCAATAGTTTTCTTTTCGACCTTGTTCTATTAACATCTTTCAGGAGACTTGTAGCAGAGTAGTTGGAAGCGCCTTTCAATACACAAGGTATCGATCCAAGGGCACAAGCCTCACCAAGTCTACCACCACTCTTGGATCTGCAAATTGGTACCAGACTTGTCTAGGAGCATAGCAGCACAGGATCGATCCATCGGTAGACCACTGCGAGTCATTATTAAGGGTAGATATGCGCTCAGCCACCTCCGACGATGCTAAATGGAGTCAAATGCACGGTGCATCCCTCTTGGATTGATCATCGAGGCGGACTTTTTTTAAACATCTTTCAAAGCTCATTTCACGAGTTTTTCCTCCGAGTAATTAAGTTACACGTATTTGTGTTTTCGTTAAATTTTACGAGTTGAAATTTTGCATATCACAACAGCAACTTCGACAAATCTGCTTTTACGAATCCAAAGCCAAACTTAGCCTAGTGCAAATGTCTCGAAATATTAATGAGATATGGGGCCAGATAAGTGTTAGGGGAGCACAGTGCAATGCTATGTTAGAATATTTCTCCGCGGCGAGTTTGATGTATAAGATGAGGAAAGTCGTCTAGGTCCTTCTTCTATGGAGAGCGATAGATTGGCTTTGTTGAAAAGAAGTACATACACCGATAAACTAGAAATTGGAAATTTTAGAATTTGCAGAAGAGATCGGTGTAATCATCTCAACTGTTTGGGAGCATCCAATCATTTGGAATTTGAGAAAGGCTGACAAAGGGATGTGTGAACTGGTAACACCCCGTCCCAAAACCGATTTACAGCTGGGCTACGAACCTTGCATCATTCACCGCAATCGCCACACTCGTCACCAACGGACAGCCACTTCTTCAATCAACTCGACAAATTCGAGTGCAACTCACGCTCCAAAGACGAATCTTAAGTGCCTTCAACGACTTTATTGCTCACAGAAGTTCAGAATTATACGAAATTATTGAAAATGAACTTCTCACTAGCAAAAATATATAGATTTTAGCAAATTTTATTATGATTGATAAACTTTATTGTGAGCTGAATTTGCTGCCTTTAAGACATAGGCTAAGGTTTCCCATTAACTTCTGAACAACCTAATAATTGAAGGTTCTGCGGTCAACTGAGAGAAATGTGCAAAGGAGGCACTGTTCAAACGAAAAATGTGATGAGGATCCCATGATTCGTGAAGATGGTCAATCCTTTCAATCAGAAGCAAATTTTAGTATTCTTTTTATTACGCTATCACAATTTAACTGGTTTAGAATTGAAAACCAGAATTCTATCGAAGATATTTCTTGAAAAAAAAGTGGACAAAAGGAGCCTTTGAAAGATGATGAGTGAAGGAAATAGTTATATTTTGATATAGGACGGTCCAGTATATTCTCTACGGGGATCGCAGGTACTCGTCTAAAATTCTCGTCATGAAAAGCCCCCGTGAACTCGCGATGTTAATCTGTGTAGCACTTTTTCAAGCAATAGAAGAAGTAATCGATTTCGTGATAAATAAAGAAAATCAATGCTCTCATTTATCGATAGGCTTTTAGAACATTGACAAGACTTTTCATTGTTGTCAAAGTTTCAAGGACTAAAATAAAGGATGTTTTTTTCCTCATACATCACCTATATCGTATCATGCAAGTAAGATTTTGTAGAAAACTTCATAATCTTTATAAACACGTATGTCATTTCAAAGAATGGAATTATCACCTCTTTCAAAACTTGGCGGAAAACGAGAAACGCTTGCTTGTTGACATACTCATCTGACGCATTTCATCACAGACTTTCGAGTTCCATGTGGGATGCAACTGCTCCATCAGGTACGTGATAACAAACCAAATAAAAAAAAGTGCTTTGGTCCGCACACTATGTTAGGTCGGATCATGCAAATGAGTAAAAAATAATCACATATTCTTCTATGGGGAACGAATGATGTGAAAGTATATCATGAATTAAACCAACAAAGATGCTGAGATATTTGCAAAACTCCGGACCGCAGATGCCTTCGATGGGTAACGAACTCGTTATTGCCCTTTCCGGGAAGCAACCCGTTCACCACCTCGCCATTCGAATCCTTAGTTTCGCCTTTTCCTAGCTTTCTATCTACCAGTGCCATTGGAATCAAACATCAACGGGATTGATCTTGGAAGCACAAATCAGCATTGAACCCAGTTAAGAAGAAGGTGTAGCTGTAATCATAGTGTTAACGCTTTATACGTAATATATTGTGTAGGTAATAACGCCTTAGTTCCCTAACGCAGGCATCTGTGGTACGGAGTTTTACAATTATCATATCATTACTGTGCTTATTTTTTTATTTATGGACTTTTGTATTTTTTCACGGCAAGGTATCATGTGAATCGATCCCGTTGTCGTGAAATGGCTAATCGTACCGGTAGATAGAAAACTTTTTTATTTCTTGTTTTGTTTCATTTGATTCTTCTCAACGTCTACTGTGCGGTTCCGTACATTTCTCACATTCAATTCGTTTCTTTGCATCCATCGACCACGATGATCTACCAACTTTACATGTGGCTTCGGTTGCTGCTTGAGGATTTTCCTTCCATCTTGAATGTCTTAGAATGCTGGCCAAGCAATTATTCCTGGAGTGCTAAGATAGCTGAACTGGAGCGTTCCCAATTGGATTGCAGAGAGTGACTTTTTCCCAGATCAGACCGGTACCAATTTCCCGACCTCGGTTGGATGAGAGGCCTGGTTGGTCTGGAGTGGAATCGAACTAGAACCTTGCTCGTGGTGACGGACCTCACTGCCACTGTGATATCTGCTCCAGTTTCATAGAAGGCTAATTGATAGAAAGGTGAAACGAAGGAGCTGCATGGTGCAGTGTTGAAGGCGTTAGCTCCCGGAAAAGTTCACAACGCTTTCGTTTCCTAACGCAGACAAGTGCGCTTCGAGTTTTTTTTAAATATCTCAAAATCATTGTGCTTGCATTTCACACAATATCCTGCCTCCAAAAATTGTAGTATGCAGCAAATAACAGGTTAAAATTGCGTCAGAATGATCTCATTTGCTCGTCTAGTGATCCAGAGTTAATTGGTGCATTTGCTCGATTGAAAGACACAGCATAAGACATTTTAAATGAAAGGACTTCTTAAAGGCTCACTGTTATGTATGCGTAAACAGTTAGAATGTACCCTGTTTCAATGATAAACTGACAAGAGTTGTTACTGAATATTTATTCGACTAACGTTTCGACGACCCGGTTTTCCTGAGAGACAATGATCCGAGTCTATGTCCACAGTTCTTGGTATTCTCGATGTGGAGTCTCTGACGTCGTATCGAGTAGGACCTTCTTCAGTGGAGTAATTCATTATTGAGGCAACTTCATTTGGAGGTGTTTTTCTTCACATAACGGTTTTCGCTGATATGATTGTTGGCGATAAGTTGTTTTTCCAGCCATAACGTCCTGCAGAAGTCGGTATCATTGTGAACAAGCACACAGCGAAACAATATCATTGTAAACCGAATTTATTAAACATCGGTGCAATTATCAATGTACCTATCATCTTAGGTAAGCTAACACGAAGTTGTTATCAAATATATATATATATATATATGTATATGTATGTAATATTCGGATCCTAGAAAAGGCGAAGACGTCGAAACGCCAGCGGAATAAATCTTTGGTAACAATATCACATTAGCTTATGAATGAAACAGTGTACATTGATCACTTACATGGAGCTTAGATGAATGTCGCTCTGCAGCAATGATAGTTAGATTGGGCCACCGAGGCATACTAAACTCTCAAGCAGGTTGTCGCGTTTTTTCGTCGGGGACGTGGCTCTTACGTTTTAGTGTGATGTACGCTGGTAAAGCTGTAGACCACCTTTATGCGATAGTTGGCGAAAGTGGTGCTTTCTTCCCAGCATGGTGACGATGTCGGCTATTAAGCTGACAACGACATTTCAAAATTGTCTTATGAATGCATGAAGTCCTTTTATCATTGGAGATGATGACACGAAAAAATCTAGGAAATTTAGCAAGCTTCGATAAAACATTAATACTTTTGACAAACGCACGTTTATCTAAAAAACCTTAGTTGTAACAGTTCCCAGGTTCGACTTTCTATTAACCTCGGCATTGGAATATGAATGCGTAGTTTTCTTGCTCAGCAATCACGAGGTTGCTATACAGCATACGTTTACTTCCATAGAAAAACACACAATACAATACCACACAACAGTAGCTGACGTTTCGGCAGTATCGCGTTCTTCAGAGCCTGGAAAGGTATACTGATATGCAATTTATTAGGCCAAACACTTCAATAACACTTACAGAAAGACGAAAAACTTCATGGCAATTACATGATCAACAGCTTCTCGAAAAACTCACCGCTTTTTTTTTACATGACTTCCATCAAGTCGCAGTCATCAACCATATGCGACTATAATCAGCTGTTCTAACCTTCCTCATTGGAAAAGCTCGAGAGCTTCTGGAGACAGACGTCTCTTGGTGACTTTCGAACACTCAGCTTTCATGGCGCTAGCGTGAAGATGTTGAGTGAGCCGATCGTATTTCTCGTCGATGTTGTCGACAACGGCATCTTTCCAACAGCCAACTAATGAGTAGAATAAGTCCCATTTTGTAGTGGATCTTCCTATTAATTTGCTGTCAGTTTTTAAACGCAGTTGGAAAGGCTTTCCGGAAACCTATCTCGGTATGTCAAACGCGTTGCAGGGCGACCAAACTGATAATGGTGGTCAGGGTTAGCCATCAGGCGTGGAAACTCCAGTAGAAAGATGTAATACTCAATGAGTCCCAGTAGCGAGTAGAGCCCACTGAACAACTTCTGCATGTGATAGGGAGAAATGGAAGATTTATTGGCTCTCACTTGAGTTAGTCGACGTTCAAAGGAAGGAAAGATGATGCGGGTGATCTCGGCACTAATGACGGCGTATTCTGTTTTAGTGTAGCTATCATAAAACGCCCGATATGCATTCTTGACAATCCGCATGATAGAAGAAAAATGACGAATTTAACCCAAGCCTTTTACATCATGGTTACCATCTGGTATATACGAGCATTTGAAGAAGCGGGATTTTCTTGGACAGAACTTGGTGGGGTTAGCTACTGTATCGCACATGTATGTCGTATGTGTTTGCACCCGTTTCTGCGATGAAAATTTTAAAAATGTTAGTGCTGTTTGTCAAAATTTTGAAAGGCTTAGTCTAAAATAGCCCACCGAGAGAAAATCAGTGCCTAAAAATGGCTCTTATTCCATTATTGCGGTGCGTATTTCCGTATATCACACAAGTCCAATGCTTTCGAAATTGCCTGTGAAGAAGCTGAACTGGCCTTCACTCGTAGAGAAAATGGGCAACTGTACTATGACGGCAAACATATTACTAAAATGTAAACAAATGTAAAAGGGTAAAAACACTGACCGAAATTCGTCTGTGGACCTCTGAAAGTGATTATGCAGTTCAAACGTGCACTCATTCACTCCTCCGATGTCATAGCGAATTGAAATGAGAAGCAATCAATTAACTGCCTAATTACAGAACAATGAACTCGAACGACGGCTTTTTTGTACAACTCGAAGTGCGCAATAGATTTTTTTATTGTCTCTGCCCACAACAACTGTAAGAGGTTCGGCCGGAATCTATGCGATGAAAACAAACGACCGAAAAGAAAGTCAGTCATATATGATGCATTATTCGACTTGTTTTTCGAAGAATTATGGACTCGAGTCGTTCTTATCTACCTTCATCAAGCTGCTATGACGAAGACATGATACTACAGCGTTGTTCGTAGCCACGAACTGAGATCAAGCGTCTTTTTGCCAACTTTTACACGCCTTAATTGGGTGAACACTTTATTTCAACAAAAGTGCTCAAGATTGCTCTATAAGCGATAAGCTGAAGACTCGATCTAATACGACGACAAAACTTAGCGGTTCAAGCAACAACATCATCGCAAGAATACTAATTGATACATTCACAAAGAAAGTACGCAGTCCGTTCCTTATTTCCCACTGTCGCCGAATCTCTCAACGTAGTTCACTTGTTCACCTGCTGTGTACTTATCAGTAAGCAACCGGCATCCTTAAGAAATGAACACATTCCCTACTCTTATCTGACTTTTTATTATCCATTTTAACCTATTGTTTACGTGTACTCAAAGATGTTTATTTCACAGTGTACAATCTCTAAGGGAAGCTTGTATGGGCTTGTATTTGCTGCGTATACCAAGAGTAAGCGCCAATTGACTATCTATACACCACTACGTAGAGTACTCTTTTTGGAAACGTCCATATCCCTACAACTTATTTTCATAGCGCCATGAGGACGTTTGAAGTTTTGGCTCAAAATATTTATTGATCCATACTTCTTCTTACAACTTGTACAATTATCATATTATATTATTATCAGAGCCTGCAAAGAATTGACCCTTCTTTTACAAGCCTTCTATTATTCACATATCATCAGCCGTTTTCGTCTTAAAATTAAAACGTTTAAAACGACATACAAAAAAAGATTTTCGGAATAGACTTTGTGGTGATTGCCAGCATTTCCGTCACGCCTGCAATTCTACATTTCCGCAATTATGCAACACACAGTTCCATCAGAGCTCAAATTTCTTTCATAATGATTCCACTCCTTCCCTATAAACTACATGCTTCATAGCAGTCCTGGTCAACATTGAAATAATCTAGAATGTGTTTCTTACATTAATGGGTCTCATTCGGATGTGCTTGGCATATCTCGTAGCGAAAGATCACCAGATTGGGTCAACTTCATGTAACAGCCAACCCAACACAATTTCCAATTGTTGTTCTTCGGTTGTTCTGCAGCAACAGATGTGCACAATTAAAATATTGGCAAAACGAAATAATCAAAAACAATGGAAGAACGAAACATGAGCAATAGATTGTCTCTCTATGATAAGACTGTTGTTTATCAGGCTGAATTTTTCTGCTGCACATAAGTATTCGCACAGTACCTTTTCCGAGCATGTCGGGGGACACTCTCCTTTAAGAATTTGGTTGAAGTGGAGCAGAGGTGTTTCCATGCCGTGACATTTCAGCCTCAGAAACAGGAGAAGTGTCTCCTTGCAAGCATTTTCGCTCTTCTAAAGGTGATTGTTCTACCAGCAACCAAAATTCATTTGTAGTAGAGAATAACTCTGTCCTTCAACTGCAGACAAACATCGAATGAAAAAAAGTCATTGAATTCTGAGACATTGCATTTAAAAGGTACTAAATCCTTCCAATAGTGGTGTAGGGAAGAGCGCTGTTTTTCAGTATGTTATTCTTAAGAAAATAGGCTTAAGTAAGGCTCACTCAGATAAGACTCAAGTGTGGTTGGGCTTGAACAATGACTGTGCAAGAATTATAAAGAGTAAAACGGTCAGTCCCGCTCTGAAAAAGACGAAGACGTCAAAGAGTTAGCGGACTAAATCCTTTCCTACCAACTTCGTGTTATCTTGATAATCGAGGAATTTGATGAAAACCGTAAATTTTTAAAAGAACGTTGGTGGAGTAGATAACGTTTAAGTCTAGGTCTAACACAACAGTGCTCAACATATCTAAAAGCTGTTAATTGGAGGGAAAAGCAGATTCTGTAGACCTGTGGCCTACGTCATTCGCTTTATTTTATTCTACAAATAATAAATTCTGTCTTTCTGAAGCCATTTCGCGTGTCTCAGTGATCCTTCTGCGCCACTGCTCATATTTTTAAAGAAAATTGAATAGCCAGGGTTTCGTTAGTATGGATGAGTTTATGCTTTCCAATATATCGTTTTTGTTGGCAGCGGCTTGTTTTGCGTTGGATATTTCGAAAACCTATGTATTGTTTATATAATGCTGAGATGATTGCAAAACTCTGGACCACAGGTGTCTGCGGTGAGGAAACGAACGCGCTATTGTCCTTTCCGGTGCTAACGCGTTAACCATTGCACCATACTGGTCCTTCGTCTCTCAGCTAGTTCTATCGATCACTCGTCAACCTAAGTTTTGTGGTTTGTGTTTTTTGTGATTTACACAAATTGTTAGAAAACTCTTCTGAAGACATACTTAAAAGTAGAGCCCTGGAAGTGGTTGTACCGTTCAAATATGCACTACTTCCTTCTCCGATGTCGCAGCGTTTTAAAATGGAAAGTCTAACTATCTGACTGTCTAATTACAGGTCATTAAAGTCGAATAACAAAAGGATTTTTGTATAACTCGAAGTGCGCAATAGATTTTTTTTCCTTACCTACTTCCACCACAAATTGCAAAAGATGCGGCTGAAAATCTCAATGCGGTAAAATAGACGACCGAAAAGGAAGTCAGTCATATATGATGCACTTCCGAAAAGCTTTACGATAAATTGTAAACGATATTTAGTCACTTTGCCGCCACCGCGTTGAGTAACATGTACTTGCACATCTAGATATAAATTGATGTTCGATGAGACTGAATTCATTAAAAGGGAACCGGTAGTCTTTACAACGACCTTCGCAGTGCTGTGTGTGAAACTGAGCGGACCCTTAGCAAGCTTGCCCTCTCGCAAACCCTGTAACTATTGGGAAGTTGATCCACTTTTGATGATATGCAAAGTGCACAAGCTTAAGTATTAGCTCAAGTATCAGCATCATTCGACTTGGTTTGCAAGGAATTTTGGATTTGCGTCGTTCTTATCTAACGTGATCAAGCTCATTATAACGAAGACATGATATTAGAGTGTTGTTCATAACCACGAAATGAGCACTTGAACACTTCATTTCAACAAAAGTGCTCACAAAACAGATAGTGTTAGAAGAGGTTAGTATGATATCTGGTCCATTGGGGATAGACGATGGTTTTCATTCCGCTGCTTGCACGAGACCCACTGTAATTACAACACTCAGACATCAAAGAATCTTACCAAAAATTAAACTTTTTGGAAACCTTTCTAGCTCTTCGAGCCATGAAGGGTTGTACTTCAGTGGATTGAACAGACGGCTACGAAAACCATCAAGACGGTGGTAAGTAGATGCCTTGTCGTGTCTGAAAATTTTCACAGTGTAGAAATCCTAAATCGCAAACAATTGTCCTTTTATATTTGTAGAAATAACAGCCGTCGCTTATTGACAACTCAAATGTTCACGCAAAAACTCGGTGTTCCGTGACACTTTAGCAGATGAGAAACCCACGTTCGTTTGAGGTTGGTCTAGAACATATCTCAGAGGATGTGTTAGAATTGATCCAAACCTAACTCTCAGCTCTTTAAATAGCCACCATTTGATAACGTGTTGTTGTTTTCTTCACTAGGTGCTTACGTGCTATAACTCGCTTATCAAACCTTATCATATGTAACTCAACCTAATCGACGTGAGAAGTGGTTGAGTTTATGAGTTTAAACACATTGTGAAAACATATGGGAGGCGGTAAGGAGTCGCCTCCGACAAATATGCTCCATGTCCACTTTGGAAGAGCCTGGTAAGCTACCCGTGAGTATACCCAGCACCCACATTTCAGAGCAATACCAGCTATACGTGAGTATCAAAATTCTAACCACAGTAAAAAAAAACGGGCCTCGTTTTCTTGACCTTGAAAGAGCCCCCAATTTTGCAGCGTTGGGTAGAACGAGTACGGCGAGGCTCCTAAAATCTCAGGATCTTTGGAAGCTTTCTGGATTGCAAAAAACTAAGGTGACGATCTGTACCTACAATGCACGTACACTTGCATCTCAGTCCTCGATAGGAGACTTGCTCATCCAAGCAAGAAGGATAATGTATGAAGTCATCGGCCTGCCCTAGACGAGATGACACCACCCATCGAACTCCCTCTATGACACCGAAGAAGAACGGCTCCTGGGAACCTACGGCAGTAGAGGAGTAGGCGGCGTCGGGGTTTTCGTCAACACGAGTTTCTCCATGAACATCGATTCATTTGAACAATTTACAACCCGAGTCGGACGTTTACGATGTGGATCAATACCGGCTTTGACAATCTTCGTTGTTTGCGCGCCAACATCAAACTACGACGAAGAAGAAGCGTTCTACATGGACTTGGAGAAGTTCTACAGAGGAGACCATACATTCTTCAAGGTCATCAATGGAGAATGCAATGCCAAGACTGGGCCAAGAAGAACGTCTGAGAACCGTCACATTGGGACCCACCGATTAGAATGGAACGAACAGGGTGAGAGACCCTCTGAGTTTATTATGGCCGGCAAGACCATCCATGGTAACTCGCAATTCCAGAAGCTCCACCTTTAACGCTGGACGTGGGAATCTCCTAATGGAGAGTACCATAACGAAATGGACCACATCATAGTAAATAGAAGGTTTTGCTTAACCGATGTCGCTGTTGGTCCGAAATTCTACACGAGAACAGATCACCTTCTCCTATGAAAGCTGAGAACTCGAAAGTCACGAAGAAACGTCCGTCTCCAGAAACTCTCGAGCTGATACGCCGGCGCGGAATCGCATGAGCTGTAGGCAACCGCGAACTAACGTCCGAACTTCCGAAACAATGCAGACAGGCGATAAAAGAAGATCTTAAAGAGAGAAGAGCAGTAGTATTGTTCGAAGCTGCAGAGACTGAGAAAAGTATTCGCAAAACCCGCCGAAGCTTCGCCAATTACAAGATTAAGATGATTGCACTCCGACGCCCAGACGGAACAATAACAGCGTCCAAAAAGGCAATGGAGAAAATCATCCACGAATACTAGTTGATGGATATGTTGCAAAACCGGTTCTCCCTTCCGAAATCCGACAAGGCATTTCGTCGCTGAAAAATCGAACAGCACCAGGTCTAGACAAAATAAGATCAGAATATCTAAAAAAAAAAAACTTCCGCCAGTCCTCATAAACACACTGGCTCGGCTCTTCACACGCTACTTGTCTGAATGCAAAATCTCTACTCAGTGGATGACCAGCAAGACCTTGTTGTTGTTCGAGAAGGGCGACCTGCACGGTATAGGCAACTATCACCCAATCTGCTTGTTGTCTGTCGTCTACAAACTTTTCACTCGAGTCATCCTATACAGGATTGACAAAACACTGGACGAAGGACAGCCATTTGAGCGAGCAGGGTTTAGGAAAGGATTTAGTACGATGGGCCACATTCACACGATCACAAAGCTCATTGAAGTATCGCGAGAGTACCGAAGACCGCTTTGTCTCACATTCATCGACTTACAAACGGCCTTTGATTCAAATGAGATAGAAGCAGTCATGGAAGCCCTTGGTAGTCAAGGAGTCCCTACTCAGCACATAAAGATTCTTCGTAAGCTGTACAAAAATTTCACAACCTAAATCTCAACATTCTATAACGATACTAACGTTGACGTCAGAAGAGGAGTTAGGCAAGGCGATACAATCTCGCCAAAATTATTTACAGCCACCCTCCAGAACGTCATGCGAACATTGGAATGGGATAATATGGGAGTGAAAATCGACGGTTGGCAGATACATCACCCTCGCTTCGCTGATGATATCGTTCTCATAACACCAGACATTAGCCAAGCGGAACGCATGCTTGCTGACTTTGATAAAGCGTGTCGAAAGATTGGTCTTCGACTAAATCTCAAGAAAACGATGTTCATGAAGAACGGATTGGTTTCGTTTGCCCCATTCGCGCTCAACGGAACAAATATCGCTGAATGCTCCAGTTATGTCTATCTAGGTCGGAAAATCACTATGATGAACGGCTTAGCTCCAGAGTAGAGCGGAAGGAAACGAGCCGCTTGGGGAGCTTTCAAAAGCATGGAGGATGTAGTGAAGAAAACAAAGAACACCCGACTCCGTGCCCACCTTTTCGACTCAACAGTTCTTCCTGCCCTAACGTATGCGTCAGAAACTTAGTCGCTGCGTAAGCAGGATAAAAGATCACTCAGCATTATCGAACGCGCAGTCGAAAGAATGATGCCAGGAGTATCCCGTTTCACACAAGTAAGGGATGGATACGATGCTCTGACATGCGTCAACGGTCAAAAATCAAAGATGCCGTTCTATACGCCAAACAGTCGTAGATAAGGTGAGCCGGACACGTTATGCGTATGAATGATCACCGATGGACAAGAGCTGTTAGTGACTGGATTCCTTGGGATGTCAAACGTACTTCAGGAACACCAACGACCCGATGGTCGGAGTTTTTCACGAAGAGCCTAGAAGAAAGATATGATGCTCGACGAGTCCCTAAAGCAAGCAGAACCCACTGGGCTGCTCTTGCATGCGAAAGGGAAAAATGAAAGATTTACTGGCGTCCGCTCGAGTCTCTCGACGATCAACGGGACTACAGGTGAAACAGGTGATACAGACGTTGTAGTACTTGGCGGTATTCGTTCATTTCCTGACGAAATTTGCTGTTGTGTTGGGACCGAGAGAACCCAGTTTATTTCCTTTTGGCATTGATTCGACTAATTGAAATGTTACACGGCGAAAATAAGAAAAAAGAGTTGGCATTGTCGCATTAGTAAGTAATACAGCAAGTCGACACCTAAACGTACGTAGTGATGTTTTTAAACGACGAAAATGATGAGGTTTCTTCCTACTACTGCTTTTTGATTTACCATCTTGCCTCTTGATACCTACCATTCATTATATAGATTAGGTAAAGTAAAATAGGTAAAATGAGTGAAGACCTGTGCGTTCCCATGATAGAACATTGTCGTTGCTGTGCCGACTGTTTTGGCGCCCTGCAATACACACGTGTTAACGATCCCACACCCATGATTCACTAAGATTTCCATTCCTCTGGAGTCAGCAAATTGGTACCCGTTTTGTCTCTGGGAGGATAGAAGCACTGGCTCGATACATCGATAGGCCACGGTGAGTTATTGTAAAGGCCGCATATGCACTCAATCGCCTCCAACCATGCTCAATGTAGTCGTCGAGTGCATGGTGGTTCCCTCAGGTTTTGATCAACGCCGAGAGCTTTATAGGGCTGTATATTTTCTATTGCAGTAATACGTCGTTTCCTTTTTAAACTTATTACTCCAAAAGATTCAGTAAGACAAACAGAAAGATGAGAATCTGTATGAAATAAAAAAACACCCATTTTTTACGTGCCTTCCATTGAGGAAGAACTGCTGATTAGAGTCGTATATGGTTCACAACCAACATCAAAAATCAATGCGAAGACACGGGGCGAGATCACGCCTGGTATCACTGGGATAAACGACAGCCTATATTTATAGCGGATATGGCGACGTGTCATTTGGAACGCCCAGCAAATATTTCTGCACGGAATTTATGTCAGCCGAGCTTGTTCAGTGACAGTTTGTCTCGATGTTTCTATGCCTTGGTTCACTGACATGCCTCTAGTTTTTGTATTAAAGTTGTAATTGTAATTTCTTGCAATGATCTGATCTCTTGTAGCGATTGTGGAGATGAATATATTAACGAAACAGGTAGACCTTTCAGTATCCATAGAGAAGAACAGCTAGATGACAAACGAAAAGCAACACAGGGTACCTCACTGCACACAAACAGGATACAAGGCACAGCGGGTACGGTTTTGATATCCAAATCAATATCCTAGCACAGGATGCCAAAACACAGGGCGCAAAAATCTTTAGGCTTTTCTGGATAAATGCCGAAGAACTCAGAATAAATAGAGGGAACGGTGCCCAAAAATCACATGTGATCTCTCCCAGTATCTTAGAACCTGGGATCTTAGAATCCCCTTTTGTTGTAGGATGCTACACTCATCAACCACAGGCCATAAGCGGAAGTTCCTCCTCTGTGGAAGGCACGGAAAAGACGATGGTTTTTCCGAGAAACTGTTGATCATGTGAGTACTATTCAGGTGGTTATCTTTTTCCTTGTGCTATTCTTGATGTGCAAATTGTATATCAGTGGAGCCTCGCATGCTCAGAAGAAGGCGATACTGCTGCAACTTCAAGCCTTCCAGAACAAAAATGAAGTAGAATTTCGTATTTGCTCATCATGAAAATATATTTCGAGAAAAAAAAGTAGATGCGCTAATCGTCTACAATGTTATATAGTTTATCGACTCCTTAACTAATTTGGATCAATGTGGAAAACGGCAAATCCACACATCCTTATGATCGCTTTGGAAAATTGTAATCCTTCTCCAACGGACACGCTGCAAATTTCACGAGTCACAATAGACTATGATTACAAGCTTCACGCATAACAGTGCCCCCATGCCTCATACATGGTAACAAACCCTTCAGTAACATAAACATTGCATTTAAAATGAGACTGGCAGCATGTGGATTAAAACTATGTTCTAACATTTGGAACTTAGTAAAATGGAGAAGACCACAGAAATACGGTACATCCCTCTTTCCAAATCCTCAGCTTCTTATCTATCACTCGTTACCAGCGTAAAAGGATATGGACTGTACGACATGGGCGGTACCATCTGCAAAACAAAATCTACATCGGGGGAAATACCACTAGGTCGTCGTTGTTCGAACTGACACAGTTCTGAGCGTTGCACTCCAATTCGAAACCGTCCTACTCGCCTGCGAACATCAACGACACATTCGGATATGTGCGAAACTGGCTGGCAGGACGAGACGTAGTGTGGTAATGCATTGCTCTCTGTCATTACTGTTAGGTGGCAACTTTCTGTGTCGTTTAAGAGAAAATTTGAAATATATTGTGATTTCAAAAATTCCTAAGTGAAATAGTCATGATGCCTTCAAAGGCCTGCATGGCCTGCTATCGACTGGGGCAACTTAAAGAGCGCTAATGTTGTAACACAGTTGAAAATGCTCGTTTAGATGTCATGAGAAATATTATGTGAGAGCTCGCATGTCAACCGTCTATGATGCAGCAGTGTAAATCGCTTCGGCTGTCCAACCTGTCGGCCGGGCAACTGCCGCTTGAACTAACTCTTGCTGAGTGGTCGGTGGCACGTTATACGATGCCATTTCTTTACGGCAATTGAGGAATTGGATTTTGTCCAAGTGCGGAAGAACTTAAAAGAAAGAAGACAACAAATTTATTGAATACTACAGCAAAAATTACACATACATGCGCCCCTTTGATTGGAATGCTCTCTGCAAACGCTGTATCATGTCAATCTTTGTAGATAATGAATTCATTGTGAGTGTGAGGGTGTGAATTAATGCTCCCTCCTTTCAATACTTCAGTTAGGCCTTGGCTAACGCACTACATAACCTTTAAGCGTTTGTTTAAGAATAGATGCGATATTTCGTGTTTCTCCACCACCCTAATGAGAAAGAAAGCAATTTTTATGATAAAGCTGAGGTGCACAGTTATGCATAGCGTGCATGATAAAACCGCTAAATGAACTGCTCGTGATACAGCCTAGTTGCCACACATTCCACTTGAATGGCCCATCCCCACTAGCTGTGCGGGCTCCAGCATAATCTCCACATTTCGGTGATTTGCTGATTAATCCACTATGGTTACCTAAGATTCGGCGGTCAGCCTGGCCAAAGTCTGCCCCAGCGATTCACCACCACAGGCAAGCGCAGCCCTTGTGGATCAGAGCGAGGTTTGCCACCATGCAACTTTGATAACAGGATGGTGATGGATCCAGGTAATGGTTTGATTTTAGCTAGGCTGTCTGTACGACATGGGCGGTACCATCTGCAAAACACAATCTACATCGGGGCAAATACCTCTAGGTTGTCTTCGTTCGAACTGACACAGTTCTGAGCGTTGCACTCCAATTCAAAACCGTCCTACTCGTCTGCGAACATCAACGACACATTCGGATATGTGCAAACGCAGCCCTTGTGGATCAGAGCGAGGTTTGCCACCATGCAACTTTGATAACAGGATGGTGATGGATCCAGGTAATGGTTTGATTTTAGCTAGGCTGTCGCATGAAACAATCACTGCTAGCTGCGAAATTCCATCAAATGATTTGTTTTGTAGCAGCCCAAATGTTCGGAGAATTTCAGCCCTAATTTTCAAGAACACCGACATTCGCTTTCTAACAGCCAGGAATTTATACCGATTTCATAGCTCACTGATGCAGCGTGTTTTACTGCTTTCTCGAAGAACAGATTTGTTTACGAATACAACTTGAGATGACTTCTATGTGAATAGTCTGGAGAAGCAAAGCTCACTGACCACAATGTATCCAGCGCGCATCCGTGTGATCATCCGATTGCGAACGAAATCAAACACTAAAAAATTTCACTCGAATGTTAAGTTAATGCTTAAGAAAGAGTCCAGTCTCGTAGAACATTACCTGAAAAACAGCTCAAGACAAAAATGCTATAGATTCCAGCTGATAACGAAATTTTTGCAACGTCGATCATTCCGGTGGCGTCCTCTTGCAGCTATTTCCACTGTAACATCGTTCTCCATTGCTCCAACGGCTTCTAATTTCTATTATAACTTTATGTCAAAATGCTTTCAATTAAATGCTTTGTAGCTGTTTTGCTGTGGAATCACCTAATGATGCGAATTTTTTCCACAAACCTTGAATTTCATAGCTCTATTTATATTTCAAGTTTTATTACATATTACGCATTAAAAACATTTTCACAGAGCTTTTTCAAGCACCGCACAACGCTATGCCAGGCAATTTAGGTCAACGGCAGGGTCCACGTTGCGGAGTGCGGAGGGGGAGCCCCTTCTGCTATAAAACTCGCAGCGACGAGCGGCAGCCAGCTCACATAGTTTTGGCGCTCGTCTGGTCGCCATGTCCGCCGTTGTTGTTGGTTCGTCCACCGTCGTTCCAAAGGCTTCCAAGCCAAAAAGAGCCAAGAAGGCTCAGTCTCATCCTTCGTACTCCGGCGTGATCGGCATCGTAGATGATTCACTCTACTACGTTTGGAAGCGAGTAAATCCTGTATTGTCTTAAACGCCTCTCGTTATGAGAAACACGAGAAATACGAGAAACATGCCATATATGCGTTCTCTCAACGTCAAACTTTCTAATCGTGTGCTCTGGCCACTTTTCTACCGGAACATCTTTCTCCAAGTACTCCATGAACAACTAATTTCTATTATAATTTTGTGAAAAGATGCTTCTGATTGAGCTTTTGTGGTTGCTTTGTTGTGGAATCACCTAGTGATGCGAATTTATTCCATAAAACTTGAAAATCATGACGCCGCAACTCTGCGACGTTGTGTTTGACCCATATACCATTCTTGCAGAGCGATGTAGCAGTGGAAACTTTGCATTCTGTTAGAGAAACATGTTTTATACTTACGACAAATGTTCCATTACATCTAATGCATTAAACTTGTCATTACAGAGCTTTTCCCACGCGCGACAGTACACAGTGTCAGGCAATTTAGAACAGTCACTGGGTCGACGCTGCTGGCGGCGCGGAGCGAAAACTCCGCTTAGTAGATAAACCGCAGCGATTTCCGGCAGCCAGCTCATTCAGGGCTCGTGTGATCGTGATGTCTAGCGTTGCTGTTGGTTCGCTCACCATGATTCCGGAGGCTTCCAAGCCAAAAGAAGCCAAGAAAGCTTCGTCTCACCCGGCATACTCCGCCATGATCCGCAAAGCGGTGTCCGAGTTGGAGGAGAAGTCTGGATCATCGAGGGCTGCTATACTGAAGTTCATCCTGTCGCGCTACAAGCTTGGAGTCAATATCACTAGAGTAATCCTGCTACCCATTTTTTCGTCTGATTTTCTTGTGACTTTTTGTACTGTTGTTAATTGCAGATCAACTTCCACCTCCGCGTTCTGCTTAATAAGGCTGTCGTGAAAGGAGAGTTGAAGCAGGTTAAGGGAATCGGAGCATCTGGAGGGTTCAAGCTCGGTAAGAAGAAGTCCATGACAGTGGCTAAATAGGCAAGTGGTGGACGTCGTGCCCATTTTGTTCCTTATTTTTCGGATGGTATATTAGTGGGTACCTCGTTTTCAGCGTGCTGACAAGAAACTGGCCGACAAAAAGCACAAGTCTTCCAAAGCTACGACGAGGAAGAACAAATCGAAAAGGAAGACCAAAAGCACGAAAAAGACCAAGGTTTTCATGACTAAAACTGGAAATGAGCACATCAGCAAAGCTGTAAAGCAAAAAGCCAGAAATGATAGGGGCTCTATGACAAAGAAACCCTAGGCATAGACTCGTCACCATGTATCTCTCTTCCAGAGATCTCTGGTATACAGTTGTATCTTTTTTGCCTGCCTTAATAAATGGATACCTTCATGGAATTTACAATAGTGTCGTTGAGTGTACAAGTGTCGTCAGGGTATGTTGCTGAAAGTAGATTAACTCTTGGTCGTGTGGACTCTAATTCTTCAGAACAAAGTTGTATCCAACTACGGATCACAACTATTGGTGAGGGTTTTGTTACACACGTCTACGCTTAACCGGCACCGTGCAGGGTTTGAGATGGCAGGTGGAATTATTGAAAACGTGCGTTGGAGCCGTAGATGATCCATTCTGTCATGCTTGAGTGCAAGTAGATCCTGTCTTCCATTTAAGTTCTTTTCCACTTTCTTTTCTTTTGTTACTTTCTATTTTTGACGGTTAGTTCGTCTTTTAGTTGCTTCCCTTTCTGCCACCATCTACGCTGGACCTTTTTAACAAGTCAAGAAATGCACTTTATCGACTTTGTTAAATTTTTCGCGTTATGTGGTAGCCGCCACCAACAAATATGGTCACGTACTGCAGGTGCTTTAGTGGTTTTTCCTACAGTATGCTTTATTGGCTCGAAGAGGAGCTTGTTGTGTTCTGATTAGGATTTCTGTGGTACAGCAAAGATTTGTCGACCGACTGCTGAAGAATTTTATGAGTGACTCTAGGTTCAGTGTATTAAATTCTAATCATAATCGTCCAACTACGACCAAAGGTGCATCGATTCTACAAAGCTGCACTGACGTTAGGTCCAGCAAGGAGTTGGAAAGGATTCCAGTCGCATTACGCACTGTACTAAAATGAAACGTGAATAAAGTCTTAACTTTTGAACGTAAGTGTGGTATTTGCCGATTTCTCACAGAAAATACGTTCATAAGGCCTCCGTAAGACGTCACCCCACATGGAGTCGACCATACCTGAGAACGCTCGCTCTCTATTCGAATTGAACTCAAGCTGTTCACAGCCACAAGATATTTTTAAAGCAACTGTGCGCAGGATCGCATGTGACTCCAATGAAATTCAAGGTCGACTATGCTATCGGGCTAAAAGGAAACATCGAATGGGAATGCAAAGGAATAAATGGCAGCATTACCACTATCGCCTTTTCCAGGAACATTCTTTAGACAGCAAATCCCTAACGCTGAGAATCATGCTTCAAGCAGTTATCTCTTCGTTGATGAAAAGGTAATTGTCGGAGCAATAGCGCGGCTTCCCTCGACAGATTGTCATTTTCAGTGACTGCGAAATAGTGGGCAATAAGATGAATTCACGAAAGTGACGCTCCAAACGAAGAATCTGGCTAAAATAATGTCCCCTTTGTCTTGTCTTCAGCATTGAAGTAAGTCTAGCTATTAGGCGATGCATAAGAAGGGCAACCTTAGGGGAATCGGGCACATAGCTGAAGTACCACTGGATGCTTTTCGTCATCAGTTACACTGGAACTGTCTGTATGAACGTCTATGTAAAGCAGAAAATTTTGTAATTTTTCCTCATGGCAAGCACGGTAGTTGCATGAGCACACCTGCGATGTACCTGATCTATTATAATAGTTGCGGAAATAAATATAGGAAAGAACGGGTTGTCCTTTATGTATCCGTGTAAGAGAACACCCAGATGACAAAAGAAAAGCAAAACAAAACACCCCACTACCTCAAGAATCCTAATGAGGACCCAGCAGGCTTCTTGTCGAGGCATTAAATCACATGCTCACTCTCGCACAAAACAATTAGTACCACTTTCCAGCGACACCTGACCACATCCGTTGACGGCGAGTACTACAAAACGGGAAAATTTTATGAAAAACGGTTAAGTGCATCTCTTGACCTGTTTACAAAAAATCCCCAATGGATGGTGGAAAAAGAAGGAGAAAAAAGAAAAGCAACTGACGCACCAACTAACCCATAGGAATAGAAAGGAGCGAAAGACGTTTAAGACAATACAAGATTTACTCGCTTCCAAACGTAGTAGAGTGGATCTCCCACGGATTCAATGCACGAGTTCATTGAGTCCAGTCGCCATCTCAAACCTTGCACGCTTCCGCTTGAGCGTCGCCGTGTGTATCAAGAGGCCTTGGCAAGAGGTGTGGTTTCCAATTAAATACAACTCTGTTCGCAATAGCTGGAGTTCAAACGACCAAGCGTTCATTTAGCCCCAGCAACACCCCCAGACGACGCTTGACCACTCAGCAAACACTACAAATCCATGGCGTTGTATATATACATATATATATATATATATACATATATTTATTAGAGCGCGTAAAAAAATACAGCTATTTACATGAGAATCCTTAGGAAGATTAGGGATACATAGTGACGAATCTACGTCTTTACTTTCTTTCTCTTAATGCCCGAATCCTTTGGTTCTTTGGAATTCAACTTTGCCGTCAGACTCCTTGGCGTGCTTTCTAGCGGCTGGCTTTTCACCAACGTGCTGAAAACCAAGTCTCTGCTTCTGCACCACCCTACAAATTCCTAACAAAATAGGTGGTGCGCCCACCATTTACCTTCTTAGCCACTCGCACAGACTCCTTTTCACCAACACTAAAGCTTCAAGATGCTCCGCTCTCCTTAACCTGCTCCAATTCGCCTTTCAAGGCAGCCTTCCGAAGCAAAATCCAGAGATGAAAGTTGATATGCAACAAAATACCTCACAAATTTTCAGATCGACATCATTTGCCGTCATGAGTACGAAAGTCACTTTGGTGTTATTATCTGAAAGCTTGTAGTGCGACAGCGTGAACTTCAGAATAGCAGCTTTCGATGATCTAGACTTCTCCTTTAACTCGGACACCGCCCTGCAGATCATGCCGGAATACGACGGATGAGACTGAGCCTTCTTGGCTGCTTTTGGCTTGGAAGCCTTCGCAACCACGGTGGACGAACCAGCAGCAACGGCGGACAATGCGACCAGACGAGCGCCAAAACAGTGTGCGCTGGCTGCCGCTCGTCGCTGCGAGTTTTCTAGCAGAAGGGGTTCCCCCTCCGCGCCCCGCAACGTCGACCCTGCCGTTAACCGTAAAAGGATCTGGACAAGGATAGAGGTAAAAGGATAATTCAACGTCGACTATACTATCGGGCTAAAAGAAAATATCGAATGGGAATGCAAAGCAATAAATGGCAGCATTAACACTGTCGCCACACTTGGACGAGCCACGTAGCGTCGAGTCTAACCGGCTCGAGAGCCCTCATTTGCGGGAGATCCGCGGAGCCGGTAAATAATAAGTTAAGAGTGCTGATGTTCACAAAATTCTAGTTCATAACCGGTAAAATTACAATTAACAACTTTAATACGAAAATCAGAGGCATGTCAGTGAACCAAGACATAGAAACATCGAAACAAACTGATACTGAACAAGCTTGGTTGACATAAACTCCGTACTGAAACATTTGCTGGGCGTTCCAAATGACACGTGGCCATATCCGCTATAAATATGGCCCATCGTTTATCCCAGGAATACCAGACCTGATCTCGCCTCATAACCTCACATCGATTTTTGATATTTGTTGATGCTATTATCGTGTACTCTGGCCACTATTTCCACTGGAACATCTTTCTCCAAGTACTCCATGAGCAACTAATTTCCATTATAATTCTGTGCGAAGATGCTAGTGATGCGATTTTTTTCCATAAAACTTAAATATCACGACGCCGCAACTCTGCGACGTTGTGTTTGACCCATTTACCATTCTTACAGAGCGATATAGCAGTGGAAACTTTGCATTCTGTTAGAGACAGCTCATTCAGCTCTAGTCTGATTGTGATGTCTAGTGTTGCTGTTGGTTCGCTCACCATGATTCCGGAGGCTTGCAAGCCAAAAAAAGCCAAAAGCCCATCAGCAAAGCTGTAATTGCCAAAAGCCAGTAAATCAAAGGTTAAGGGCTCTAAGACGAAGAAGTTTCAGGCATAGACTCGACATGTATCCGCTCCCTTCTATAGATCTCTCTAGTAGAGTTGAATTTTTTTTTACACGCTTGAATAAATCTATACCTTTTTGGAATTTGCGTCGTTGAGTGGTCAAGTGTCTGGTTATGCTGCTGAGACTGAATAAACTCTTGGCTGTGTGGACTCTAATTCTTCAGAAGAGAGTTGTACCCAACTACGGATCTCATGTGTTGCTCAGGTGTCTGCGGTGGGGAACGGAAGCACAATTGCCCTTTCCGGGGACCAACGCGTTCATCATCACATCATACGGGTCCTTCGTTCGTCTTGCCCGTCTCTCAGCTAGTCTAACCCTTTTCAGCACTTTTCTGAATATATTATTTGACCAAATCTCACTGGAAACCAACTATTTTGATGTTGTAAATGGCGTGCTCTCTCAACGCTTTACCGCCTCATCGTATCTGAGAGGTATTCCTGGGTATGGGGCTGCAGTGTATAGCGAGGTGATATGACACACCGACAGGATCTCCCAAGATGAGAAGGAGTCAGGCGTTTCCATCAGGAAGCGGTGAGGACAGGCTCTCTAAGTAACCGAATGTTCAAGTAATTGCCTTTACTATTATACTGTTAGTTTTCGAAGCAATACAAGCACCTGCTAATTCCTTGATTTTAATTAGCTTTTTTGTAACTTCTTTGGCAAGCTTTACTGCACACAAACGAACGGGTTTATAGAAACATTATCGACTACTTCTTTCAGTTAATAAAGGGTTTTTCTAGTGCATATTAGTGTTGTACATTAGGTTAGATTTACAACTCGTTTGTTCCCATTTGATAAATGGAGGGCAACAGTCTACATGGTTGTGATGTCGTACCTTGAAAAGAGAGGTGACAGAAAAGGGAGCGGATGATATGTTCATGTTGAAAGGATGTGTGATTGAGGAACACCCTGGGATTTTAGGAAAGCACGGTCGTCTACTAGCCACCAGCATAGCTACGCCTCCTTCCCTACAAGCACTAATGAACATAAAATCGCCTCGAACGATCGATGTAGGCAGCTTCTGGGTGTATGTCGTCCTTTAAACGGGCAAAAATTTATACGTGTCGAAATTTTTGGTATAGCTGCAATTAAGTGAAAAAATTGAGAGCTTTTCCATTGAAAGGCATTGTCACATAACTACAAAAAAGGTTTTAGACGCAAAAAACAAAATGAAAGAGACTTCTAACAACACTCGCGAACAAGGAGGCTTCTGAAGTAGCATCGAAAACGGATTAGTTCAAAACACTGTCACCGGGAACTTTGTCAGTGCACAAGTTTTTTTCTGGCCATGCTGGGCGCATAATAAATTTCTGATCTAAAATCTATATAGATGCAAAAATAACCGCTTTTATGATTAAACTGATACAGCGATAATAATAAAGAACTGATAGAATAGATAGTGAGTGAAGTTCTTTTCGATTGTCTAAGAGTTGTTCGACACCCAAACAGCTCTAAATTGCTGTAAATCGGAGAAAACGTAACATTTACCGTTCCATTCCATGCGAAACCAATAACCCACATTGTGCGGTGGTGAGCGCATTAGATCGCAAAAGGGAGTATAGCGTGTTGGATCCCAACCGGGAACACCTGCGGTCTGGAGTTTTGCAAACATCTCGGTAGCATTGTGGTTAATAAATAACACACAAGTACACTCAGACATACTCGATTTTTGTAGAAGAACTATGTTGAAAATCCCTGGTTTTTCTCGATGAATGACAAATGTCAGAGGCAACTGTGAGGTTGATGAGTATTTATTTTATTATTGCACTGTGAAAAAATGATTCTCAAGCCTTTGTCACCTTTGTGGAGGGACTCTACCGTACTACCGTAAGGAATATTACTGGTAACATCTGGTATTAAAGAAGATATAACAACAATGCAATGAAATAGTTCACAAAATACTATAATACAATAAGACTCTTACAGCGCGACAGTAGGGACGTGAAGGGTCTGCTAAATTTGATTAAATAATTGAGTTTGAACTGTAATATGAAGAGGACTTTTTCGGTGAGATCCTTTGTAAAACCTGATTTTTAATGATTTTGCTAGGAGTCATTACACCGGTTCACTGCTCTTTTATGGGATGGGTTTTGGTCTTGCTGGCATATTGATTAAATACGAATAAACATGAAGATACACCCATTCCAACTACTCTTCTGGATTTGGAGATCAATCGACTCTCATTAGAAAACGGTTGATTTGACGTGTACATGGCGTGCTTTCCGCAGCATCGCCGCTGCCGTTCGCAAGCTCTACAACAACGTTGCCTTAAAAGCCATTTCTTCCGTCTGTGATGTCTGATCCACGGATCTCCCTCATATGAGGGATCTCGAGCCGGTTAGTCGCGAGGCTACGTGGCGCGTCCCCAGGTGGCGGATAGGGGGTTAATCGCGGACCAAAAGCGACCTTTGCTTCCCTGAGACGCAGGTGGATCCAGGGGATGGACTCCCTGTTTCTGCTGCGCCGATTTGGCACATACTTTCTGTATTTGCTAGGCGTATTCATGCATGCGTGTGTGGGTGCGTTCTCGCTTTATGCGGATTGTATTCTACGAGTCAATTCGGCCAAAAGCCTGCAATCAAGTGACAGGGAAGTATATGGGAGGCGGTTAGGAGTCGCCTCCAACAAATAAGCTCCATGTCCACTCTGGGAGAGCCTGGCAAGCTACTCGTGAGTATAACCAGCCCCCACTTCAGAGCCCAGCAAGCTATACGTGGGTATTAAATATGCTAAACACAGTAAAAAAAAACGGGCCTCATTCCCCTGACCCCGAAAGAGCCCCCAATTTCACAGCGTTGGGTAGGACGAGTACGGAGAGGCTGCTAAAATCTCAGGGCCAATGGAAGCTGCCTGGATCAAGAACTATGGTGACGATCTGTACCTACAACGCACGTACACTTGTCTCCGAGTCCTCGATAGAGGACTTGCTCATGCAAGCAAGAATGATAAGGTACGACGTCATCGGCCTGGCCGAGACAAGACGACGAAACCCATTCAACGCTGTCTATGACACTGGAGAAAAACTATTACTCCGAACATGCGACAGTAAAGGAGTCTGCAGAGTAGGCATTCTCCTCAACACGAGTATGTCCATGAACATCGATTCATTCGAACAGCTTACAACCCGAATCAGACCTTTACGATTAAAAAGTTGTGAATCAACACCGGCTTTGACAATCTTCGTCGTTCACGCGCCCACCCATATTTATTTTCGCAATTATTTCAAGGGACCAGATATATCGTACCTGAGCTCATGCAATCACCGTGCCTGCCATTAGGACAAATTACACAATTCTCTGCTTCACATAGACGTTCAGACAAACAGTTACGGTGTAACTGACGACGAAAAGCATCCAGTGGCACTTCAACTATGGGTCTGATTCCACTAAGCTCACCCTTCATTTTCACCGCTTTATAGCTAGACTTACTTCATTGCTGAAGACAAGACAAAGGAGGCATTATTTCAGCCAGATCCTTCGTTTAAAGTGTCACTTACATAAACTCATCTTATCGATTACTATTCCGCAGCCTATGGAGATGACAACCTGTCGAGCGAAGTCGCGCTGTTCCTTCTACAGTTGCTTTTACCTCCACAAAGAGACGGCTGCTTGAAGCATGATTCTCAACGTTAGGGATTTTCTGTCTAAAGAAGGTTCTTGGAAAGGGCGATAGTGGTAATGCTGCCACTTTTTTCCTTGCATTCCCTTTCGACGTCTCCTTTCAGCTTGATAGCATAGTCGATCTTGAATTTCTTTGGAGTCGCATGCGATCCTGCGCACAGTTGGTCTAGAAATAGCTAGTGGCGGTTAACAATTTGAGTTCGATTCGAATAGAGAGCGAGTGTTCTCAGGTAGGGTCGACCCCATGTGCGGTGACGTGTAACGGTGGCCTTATGAACGTATCTTTTGTGAGAATTCTGCAAGTAACAAACTTACGTTCAAAAGATAAGGCTTTGTTTACGTTTCATTTTAATAAGGTGCGTAATGCGACTGGAATCCTTCCCCACTCCTTGCTGGACCTAGCGTAGGCACAGTTTTGTAGAATCGATCTACCTGTAGTCGTAGTTGGATGACTATGAATAGAATTTAATACACTGTCACTCATAAATTTCTTCAGTAAGCGGGTGACAAATCTTTCCCGTACTGCAAGAATCCTAATCAGAAGGCAACACATCCTGTAGGGCAAACCACTAAGGCAACTGCCGTAGGTGAGCACAACCGTAGGTGACGGCTACCACAGAACGCGAAAAATTTAACAAAAACGATGAAGTGCATCTCTTGACTTGTTAAAAAAGTCCAGCATGAAAGGTGGGAAAAAAAAGGAGCAACTAAAACACGAACTAACCGACACGAACTGGAAGTAACAAAAAAACCTAAATGCAAGACAGGATTTACTTGCACTCAAGCATGGCAGAATGGATCATCTACGGCTCCAACGCACGTTGTCAATAATTCCACCTGCCATCTCAAACCCTGCACGGTGCCGCTTAAGCGTAGACGTGTGTAACAAAACCCTCACCAGTAGTTGTGATCCGTAGTTGGATACAACTTTGTTCTGAAGAATTAGAGTCCACACGACCAAGAGTTTATTCAGTTTCAGCAACATACCCAGACACTTGATCATCAAAGACGCAAATCCAAGAAGGTTTACATTTATTCAAGCATGCAAAAAAAATACAACTCTATAGGAGTGATCTCTCGAAGAGAGCGTATACATGCTGAGTCTATGCCTTGAGATTCTTCGTCACACAGTCCCTAACTTTTCTGGCTTTTGGCTTAACATCTTTGCTGATGGGCTTCTTTCCAGTCCTAGTCATGAAAGTCTTTTCCTTCTTCGTGCTCTTGGCCTTCTTTTCTGATTTGGGCTTCTTCGATGTAGCTTTGGAAGACTTATGCTTTTTGGCGGTCAGTTTCTTGTCAGCACGCTGAAAACGAGGTATCCACTAATATACCATCCGAAAAATGCGGAACAAAGTGTGCACGACGTTCACCACTTACCTTTTTAGCCGCTGATATGGACTTCTTCTTACCGAGCTTGAACCTTCCAGATGCTCCGATTCCCTTGACCTGCTTCAACTCACCTTTCACGACAGCCTTATTAAGCGCAACGCGGAGGTGGGAGTTGATCTGCAATGAACTACAATACAAAAAGTCAGGAGGAAATCAGACTACAAAATGGGTAGCGAGATTACTCTAGTGATATTGGCTCCAAATTTGAAGCGCGACAGAATGAATTTCAGAATAGCAGCCTTCGATGATCTAGACATCTCCTCCAACTCGGACACCGCCCTGCAGATCATTGCGGAGTATCCCGGGTGAGACGAAGCTTTTGGCTTTTTTTGGCTTGCAAGCCTCCGGAATCATGGTGAGCGAACCAACAGCAACACTAGACATCACAATCAGACGAGAGCTGAATGAGCTGGCTGCCGGACATTGCTGCGGTTTAGCTACTTGGCGGGGTTCCCCCTCTGCGCCGCCAGCAGCGTCGACCCAGTGTCGGTTCTAAATTGCCTGATACTGTGTGGTGTCGCACGTGGGAAAAGCTCTGTAATGACAAGATTAATGCATTAGATGTAAAGAAACTTTTATCGTAAGTATGAAACATGTTTCTCTAACAGAATGCAAAGTTTCCACTGCTACATTGCTCTGTAAGAATGGTACATGGGTCAAACACAACGCCGCAGAGTTGCGGCGTCGTGATATTCAAGTTTTATGGAAAAAATTCGCATCACTAGGTGATTCCACAACAAAGCAACCACAAAAACTCAATTAGAAGCATCTTCGCACAGAATTATAATGGAAATTAGTTGTTCATGGAGTACTTGGAGAAAGATGTTTCGGTGGAAAAGTGGCATGTTTCTCGTATGAAGCGACTGCCAACGAACTCAAACACTGAATTTTTCAGGTGTTTTTCAGGTGTTTCAGTGATGTTTTTCAGGTGTTTTATACGATTAGAGTCTTCCGAAAGCATTGAATTAACTGAGTTAAGCTGCGTCCATATCCCGTCCTGGCCAAAGGGAACGCCGCTCGCTTGCACGTAGCCACGCCCACGAGCAGTGCCATCTTGCCCCGACGACGCCTAGGATATTGGCGTCGCCAACTCTATTATTGATTCCCTACCGCTCAATCCCTTCTTGCCGAATCAGAGAATCTGTATGATGATCAAATGAAAAAACTCACCTTTTTTTTAAACGTGCCTTCCATGTGGAAGAACAGCTGATTAGAGTTGAGAGGTCTTACATGGTTGATAATAGCATCAACAAATACGAAAAATCGATGTGAGGTTATGGGGCGGGATCAGGTCTGGTATTCCTGGGATAAACGATGGGCCATATTTATAGCGGATATGGCGACGTGTCATTTGGAACGCCCAGCAAATATTTCAGTACGGAATTTATGTGAACCAAGCTTGTCTTATTATCATTTTCTCTTATATCTTATATTATCATTTTATCATTTCCTTATTAAAGTTGTTGGCTGTAATTTTACCGGTTATGAACTAGAATTTTGTGAATATCAGCACTCTTAACTTATTATTTACTGGCTTTCTCCCTTAAATGAGGGATCTCGAGCCGGTTAGACTCGACGCTACGTGGCTCGTACAAGTGTGGCGACAGTTACCTTTTCGTCCACGAAGAGGTGGCTGTTTGAAGCATGATTCTCATCATTAGGGATTTGCTGTCTAAAGAAGGTTCTTTGAAAAGGCGATAGTGGTAATGCTTAATGCTGGTAATGCTACGTAGCCTCGCCACTTACCGGCTCGAGATCCCTAATTTGAAGGAGATCCGTGGAGGCAGTAAATATTAAGCTAAGAATGTTGATATTTACAAAATTCCAGTATATTACCGGTAAAATTACAGTCAACAACTTTAATACTAAAACCAGAGACATGTCAGTGAACCAAAGCATAGAAACATCGAAACAAACTGATACTGAACAAGCTTGGCTGACATAAATTCCGTACTGAAATAATTGCTGGGAGTTCCA